>BQKZ01012345.1:0-14167 GCA_036244855.1 Temnopleurus reevesii | reverse complement strand
ATGGGGAGGGGGTGATTTAAAATTCCTACCAACAAGCAAACAAAAAGCACCCAAAATGAACGGAATCTATAAGCTATATCCCTTATAAACATATGGCGCCCTCGATCCTTCTGAATCCGTCTTATAAATATGCTTAAAATTCCTCTCCCACCAGAACTATATCCCGGCCACCCCTTTCTCGTCAGTAGGGGTAGCAACAAAAATGTTACTCCAATTTAAAAAAGAGTTCATTTTAAAAGCTGAAAACCGTTTCTTTTCTTGTTAACTTGCAAGCGGTCTAAAACTGGTCTGGTTTTCTAAGTTTCCACCCCTGCAAAAATATTCTGGCCAGTACAGGTTTGACACCATAACATCACCCCTCCCCAAATCACCCCTTCCCTGTGTGTCGCTCGGAAGGGAGCAATATTGCTTAGCCCACAAAATTTATTTTGATTACATTTTTATTTGATCGGAAATGAAAATAAACTGAACTGAAATTGAACTGAGCACCATGTCCATAACATTGATTCACCCTTCCTTAACGTCATATTTCTGCGGCATGTAACAAAAAAGATGCAATTAAATTTAGAATGAATATTAATCTTCAGTCTATGGCAAGACAGGTACCGTAGAGAAACAAATACTTTTCAATTAATCATATCTCTTTAGTGTTACAGGCCTCTGGTCTTACATCTATGTGCTCTATGGTTTTTTGGTTTATACAGTGGAACCTCATTGTAACAAGGTCCCTCGGTCCAAAGAAATGACGCCTTTATATTGAAACCTTCTTGTATCAGGGCGACAATACAAAAGGATACAATGAGATAGGAACAAGAAAAGTCATATCAATACTTTTTATATTTGCGGTTCAACCACAGACTTCCCAACCATTAAGAATTTTGAGGAAAGAATGCGGATTTTTTATTATTTGAGAGAGTTTCAAGACCATTTCAAATGAGTTTTTCCTTTTTTTTTGATAATTTTACTACACAGTCCAATGGAAAACATGATTTCTTTCCTCTTTTTCAGCAAATCATCCCTCTTTTTCCCTTATATGGGTTGGGAGGCCTGCCACTGCATTAGGTTTTGGTGTAATTTCTTTGATCTCGAGAACCTTCATTGTTATATCATCACGAACACCTTCACAAAAGCCCCGAAGAAACATTGATTATGGTTTGAACGTGTTGTTTTTATTGTACCGTCATACACCTGGCAAAATAGCATAATAATTAAACACATGAACCACATCGTACAACACAAGAAAACACATTATTCTATTTTACCCTACAAGACAATATATATATGGGACTATGTCGGACTACATGGTCCAGCAATGACAACCTATAGGCCTAAAATCTACCCACATATTGCGGAAAAAACAAAATAAAGAGACAAATATTGTATTTACACGATTATAAATAGTTAAAAATGCAAATGAAATAAAAAAATATTGGACATACATTCAACAAATAGAATGAAAAAAATGAGCCTTTTTCGTCATCATTTATGATTGTCATGCAATCATTTTGCCAAGAGAGATAACATAAAAGTTTGGAGGTTTTAAAGTCAGAATACCTGTATATTCCAAACATGAAATACTTCTTATTAATGTCTGTCAGAAACAAACAATATTATTTATATACTCATGGCATTAATTTCCTTCAGCAAAAAGTTCATTCACATTGTGCTGCACTCTACCCAGGAGTAATTGAATTGGGGACCAGGTGGAAGTGATTACAATTTGGTGAATTTAGCATTGAGCACCTTGAAACGCCCTGCTGGAATACTCCCTAGGGAGTGGACAATGTGTATATATTGTATGCTTGATTTCAATAAACCGGGATAATAATAGCTGCATGATATTACAGGGCCAGTTTGTAAACTGAAGCAGCTACTCTGGGCAAATAAAGAACATAATTCTTCTTAATAATACTTTCTAGCAACATAGTTGTCGCTATGATAGTTATGTTGGGGCTGGTCTTTTTGAGGGGTCTAAAAGGGTCTAAAACTTGAGGTCTACTTTGAGAACCAACGAATCGCCTCTGAGTATTTCTGAGGAGTTCACAAATGGCTACCCATGGCGTCCATTTCCTTCAGCAAGAAATTCATCCACATTGTGCTGCTCTCAACCCAGGTGAGGTGAATGGGTACCTGGCAGGAATATTTATTCCTTAAAATGCCAAGTGCGCCGCGGATGGCTGCCGGGCTAAAGCCAGGGTAATAATAATGTAAAGCGCCTTGAGCACTCAGCAGAGTGGGTATGTGCGCTTTATAAATTGCATCTATTATTATTATTATTATTAAATGGAAATTGGGGAATGGGGGAAAAGAATGTGTTTATAGCCCAAATCAAACCTTCATGAAATATATTTTTCAGGATGAGTACTGGAGGTTACAAATCCTGTTTTCTTTCAATTGATTGTATACACGTCTTCCATTTGACAAAGCTTTTGAACAGAAGTGATGAATTTGAATATTCAGGTTATCCTGCTAAAATGAGCTGGAAACATGTTTCATGTAAGTAAACCTAACTTACGGACACCAGGTGCTTCACCAAATCGTTCTTAAAGTTACGCACAACTTTAAGATCGACTGGTATCAATTCTTGCTCTGAATGGGCGTACTATTATGAATTATTGCGCACAAGAAGGGATACCAATCGATCTTTAAGTCGTTCTTGAAGTCTTTCTTATCTTGGTGAAACACCATCCAGGGCTGGGTTCATAAAGCTGTTAAAAAATGTCGGCAGGACTCTACGAACAACTGGTGACCCTTTCTCAGGCTCAATGCAGTGACATGTGTTGTTATAAAGTACAAGAAATGTTCAGTCTTTCATAGAGGTGCTCACGTTATGAATCACTTTGAAATTCGGTGATGAGCTCAACAAAAAACCACCAAGTTTTATCTGCAGAATTAAACAATCAATCCAATATCAATATTTGACTGTTGATTAAAATCTATTGTACAATATGCAATCACCTTTTCATTGGGGCTTCAATTCATCGAAGAACCAAATTTTCATCAATTAATTTTGACTTCAATTAAAATCTCAGAAGATTCGACAATGATTGTATCTGCTCATTTGCAGAAATAAAAACCAAAGGTTTGACACGATATACACAATACAACAATATGAATACACAAGAAATAAAAAAAATCAGCATTCAATAATTCATTTCACATTGACATAAAAATAAAGTAATGATGTCATAATCACATACTATGAAACCAAAGGAAAAAACTGGACAAAGTAGGCTACTCCCTTTTCAAGCTTTCATAATGGCTATTGCAAACAAAAGGGGCTTTCCTGGCATTCAGCAAACATGTTTGACATCTGTTACATATATTTTTTTTTAGAATGGCTTGAAAAAGATCTTCCTTTGCACGCTCAACGACAGGGAGGCATCTGACTCTCGCCTTTCAACCTGACGGTCGTAGGTTCGAATCCGACCATGGCGTCAATTTCCCTCGGCAAAAAATTAATTCACATTGTGCTGTACTCAACCCAGGTGAGGTGAATGGGTACCTGGCAGGAATAATTAATCTATGAAATGCTTGAGCACTAGTTACGAGCTAATGCCAGGGTATTAATAATGCAAAGCGCCTTGAGCACTCCGCAGTAGAGAGGATATGTGCACTGTATACATTGCATGTATTATCATTATTATTATCATTAAGCCATTGTCAAGATTTGAATGAGAAGATGCCTACTTTGTCCAATTTCTTTTTCCCAAAGTTTCACAGTGACAAAATTTTCCCATGTCCACATGCAGTGGGCAGGATAGTACTACTGTATTGACAAAGATAAAAAATTGAAGTAAAAGGAACATATTTGAAATGAGCATGTCTACACTGTATTTAAATGTATCCATTGATGATTCAAAATGAACACAATTTCTATGAATTCTTCTCCTCATATGAATGCATGTGGCACCCTAACTTTTTGCATCTCAATCTCAACGTATTGACTACTGAATTCTGCAATTACCATAGACTTTGTGCAGGGACGACCTGGTTCCAGAAGTCAATGGGCTATATCATCAACTTTTGGGACATACATTTAGCCGTCGCTTTCCTGGCGAGGATTTTGAGTAAATTTGTTCACTAATCTGTGATAGCGGTGCTATTTTAGCTAAAGAGTGTTTTATTCTTACATGTACATTCGCTCAAAGTTGTCATCTTTTCAATTCAAGGTGGTCCATGTATTAAGAGGAACAGCAGAACCTCTTTATAATGAGGTCCTTTAGACTAGCAACATTTTCTCTTCATAAAGAAACCTTGCTATAGCAGGGCCAAAATAAAATAGAAAACATAATGTTGAAACCGTACAAATCACCTTGCTATAGTGCTATTCATAACAAGGTTGGATTCTAAAAATATTGCAAATTTGAGGACGTTTGTGATATTTTATACTTGAGCGTACACTGGAAATAAATGTTCCAAATACTTGATAATGCCTGATAATGACACAACCAGGTGATATCACTGGATAGCGGTTATACATGATAGCAGGTATCGTGCGATATCATCTTTAAAAAATATCATGACATCACACCTATTTTCCCCTGAATGCATTCACAGAGATTGTGATCATTTTATCAAATCCTTATCAATGTTACATTGAACCTCTCATATAAAGTGTAAACATGCCCATCTTTCAATATGTGTTTAAACAAGGGACTTAAACAAAAGGTAGTTGTGCAGAATACAGCATGAATTGAGTTATTTAATCACTGAAGACGTTCCTTGGTTGGGACCTACGTTTTAGAATCTTGATTTAGATTGGAAATAAATAAGTGATCACACTTTACTACATGAAGGGCAGTAATTCACCAAGTCACAAAAGGCTAAAGAATCACTTTACGGAGAACTGATACATGTATCGCTTCTCAGGCCAAATGATTGAGAATCTTATTACATGAGTCTTACTTGAGCATATACTTCATTGTAAGAATGATTTGGTGACACACCGCTAAGAATGTTTCTTTCAACCAGTCAACAAAAATATATTCATGAATAATTGAATCGCAGATGCCATTTGCAGTGTTATGACATCTTAAAACATTTGTAACCAGAGGGAATAATCACTATGAACAGGAGGAACAAAGGCCTGGGCCAAATTGACGAACCTCCATTCAGGCATGAACAATAGGGAAAACATGAGCCACAAAACTGTGCCATCATCTGCACAACTACCTTCCATTAATGTCCCATAATGGTCCCGCAACTCCATATCTAGCCATCACTGCGAGCTGAAGGGACAAAGGAACTGGACAAATGAAACAAATTTCATTCAAGCAATTACTATAGCTAGATGCACACAGAAGTGATTTCCTTCCCTATTATTCTGCGGATATACCAACAACAGATGTTACAACTGTTCAGTGAAAAACCAGGAAGCTACAGTTTCTTGCGTGAACGGTATTGTGAATACCTGAATGACAGTTGTTTAATTTGTCCAAATTCCTTTGTCCCTATTGCTCACAGTGCAAACATGCCACTTATAACATATTCACATAACATCCTCTTTGATATATACATTTTGCTATTTCACAAAATGTACAATATATACACTTATAATACATAGTACACGTACACATCGCATGCACTCTGGAAATTTGTACAATAATCAACTCACTAAGATCGATCATAATTTACAGCATTTTGAATATGAATGCATGTTACAAATACTTCTGCAAATACTTTTTCTAGCAGTGTACCCACTATATAAAAAAACATTGTCACATTAGTGCAGTTGTCTGAATCCAAGGACAATTGCAATCCAATTGCTGCACGATCATAGATACGCACCACTTGATATATTACAGGCAAGAAAAAAAAATGTCACAGTGGCAACGCGCCCGGACTAATGTTTCACGGCTTTCTGTCTAAAAACACATAAACACACAAACACATATTACGTAATAAATCAGAGAAGTATACCATGGTACAGTGAAAACTCGTTATAATGTTATCAGAGATAAGACATATAAAGGGCCTTGTTCACAAAAGAAATTGTCAAATTTCAAATTCTAACCTAATTTTCTTTGATTTGTCAAGAGCGACAGTTACTGTTGTGTAATTGGAATACGAGAATACTTATCAAAAAGGATTCAGCATATGCCGAGAAATGTAGTTTTTCTTTTGGTACATAACCATATTTTGAGGTATGAAGTTAACATTATTTTTTAAACTCAATATTAATAAAGTTTAAATCATTGGCTTCAAAATGAGGTCTACAGCATCAATGTTATTGTCCACAACAGACATTAGTGCCAAAGGATTATTGTGTCACGGGGGTGAAATATCATGTTTCATCCACACCCCTTGATCTGGGAAGTGATGACCAGCAATGATTTAGCTCTAAAAATATGAAAAGAATTGTCAAAGGGGTGTGGATAAATTATCGCAGAAATTTTAAAAAATTCTTTATTTATGAATTAGAGTTCAGAATAATCAAAAACTATATTCTTCTTTCCAATTCAACAATGAAATTAACATGAAATCCATGCCAATTGACCTATGAATGATGAGCAACCAAGATTTTGTTAAAAATGAAAAAGAATTGTCAAAGGATTGTGGATAAATTACCATAAAAATTCATAGAATTCTTCATTCACAAATTAAATTAAAGTTTGGAATGATTAAAAAACCAAGTGGCTCTCTCCAATTAAACAACGAATATAACCATTAAATTGATATGAAATCCATGTGTTTTGATCAATGAAGTGACAACCAATCATGATTTTACTCTAAAAATGGAGACAAATTGTCAAAGGAGAGTAAATAAATCATCCCCAAAAGTCATAAATTTCTACATAAATTGAGAGTTCACCATACAAAAAATCAGGCGCCGTGGTGTAGTCCCACCCATGAGGTTAATTTTCTTCAGTAAGAAATTCATTCACATTGTGCTGCACTCAACCCAGGTGATTTGAATGGGTACCTGGTAGTAATATTTATTCCTTGAAACGCTATTGCTGGTGGCAGCTGGGCTAAAGCCAGGGTAATAATGCTGCAATTGTAGGGCGCTTAGGGAATTCTCATTAATTGATAAGCACTATATAAAAGCCGTTCATTAATATTATTATTATCACATTCTTCTCTCTGCGTTCACAATGTTTGGGAAATTACAAATATTTTCATAACCCTAATCAAGTATATTAGTTTTAAAAAAATCACTTTTCAAAAAAAATTTGGCAGGTACTGAGAGAGTTTTCACTGTACTTCATGATTCACGAAAGGAGGTAGGGAGTTCACAGCTTACGAGACGGGTGTATACAAAATATTATATATGTACATTCTTGGTCGAAAATGATTTGTCCATGAATTATTTCTAGACTTCCAGCTCCTTTAAAATCCATTTTTGTGTTTTTTTTTCACAATATTGGAGGTGTCAAAAAGCTCAGGTGGTGTCCTGTAAATTTCTAAAAAGAGATTTTGTTCAGACTTGGCAGGGAGGTACTTCGTAAAGGCTGGCGCAAACGCCAGGACTCAACCACCTTACGACTGACTTGCGAAATATTTGAGTGGAGTTGTGACCTCATGACTTAGGGTTGTGTTTCACAAAGCTGTGCGTAGATCTACGCACAACTGTACAAATGAGTGGCGATCCTTTCTTCGGTGCGATTCAGCGTCAGGAGTAACCATTGAGTGGGAGAAAGGATCATCAGTCGATCGTACAATCATGTGTAGATCTTCAAACAGCTTTATGAAACACAACCCTGTTGAGATTGCCAGTTTCACACAATTGTAAGCCCATCGCAAGGCCAGACGCAAGGATTTGACATGTTGAATCCCTACGAATGAGTCATAAGCTCATCCCCAATCAGACAAGAGCACTGATCATGTTGATTGTGACATCACAATGAAATTGATCAAATACACCTGTGTCAAGCATCACATTGAGATTTTCTCACGTATCTGCCCGGCTACACTTTATCGCACTTTATTGCAAGCCAGTCGTAATCCATTGGAGGCAACGAGCTTTGACCAAAACCAAACTAGGTGTTGCGTCTGAACCATCAGATGAAGGAACCACATTAGCTAAGCTTCAACAGCCTTTACCTAGACTTGGTAATCAGGTTGTTCTTGCTCTTAGGGGGTATAGATTGCTCCAAATCTGCAGAGTAAACAGCAAGTTTTTCACAAATTCTTTGAGCTTGCCCAATGTTCGGTGGCATACTTTGAACTTTCATGCCAACAACTTCCTCAAAAACCTACAACAGACCCTACCTCGATTTGGTCACGAGGTAGTTCCGGATGAAGTCTTTAACGTTGCTCCAATCAGGAACTTTCCAGTATCGTCCAGACTTGGTGAGAGATCAAAATTCTAGGCCAAGAACTTCTTCAACCACCTACAAGAGACCCTGCCTCGATTTGGTCACGAGGTAGTTCCTAATGAAGTGTTTAACATTGCTTGAATCGGGAACCATACAACAGAACTTGTCCGCACTTGGTAAGCATCAAGTTACTCATGAAGTTTCATCCATGACTGGTGCAACAGTTCAAGATTCTGCTTGAACACCTACAAGAGACCCTGCCTCGATTTGGTCACGAGGTAGTTCCTGATGAAGTCTTTAACGTTGCTCCACGTCCGATGACACAGTACAGGCTGCCGCGCCAACAGCTGTTGAATGGGACCCTTACCGGGGAGTTTGTTCTGAAGGATTTCGTGCTGGAACATCTCAAAGACGGCGGCCTTCTCGTCAGGCGTCCATGGGCGCTTCTGAGGCTTCTTGCGCGGGCTGTCCGATGACGATGACTTCGACCGACTCTTCTTAGATTCTGCGAAACACAATAATAAGAAAATGAAGGATTGAATACCAAAAGGAGCTAAATACATTTTGGGTTATGATAGCAGAAATGCCAAATTTTCATACTATGCACGAGGAAGGAAAATAACACGTAAGTCCACAAACTGTTGACCAAACTTTTCCTCACAGTAATGGTAATAAACAATAATAATGCTTTCTATTGTGAGAAATTATTTGGTTCAGATGCTGGTCATTCACATCCTAAATACTGTCCTCATGGATATTCCAAGAGGTTGGTATCAGCAATAAAAGTTTCTTTTTCCTTTTGATCAAAGACAGTAACAGCAGGCTTATTTCATAAATTATGCGAGTCTGACTCCTACCATATCCGGCATTCAGGAGATGACTGTCCGATGTTCAAACCAGAAACTGATTTGACGACTAGGCTTGTGTTTCATCAAGCTGTTGTGCACAACTGGTGATCCTTTCTCAGGCGCTACCTCAGCGACTAGGATTATAATTGAGTGCAGGAATGGGTCACTAGTAGTTGGTAGATCTATGCACAGCTTGTGCGTTATTATGGAACTGTGCACAAATTCAACGAATAAACTGATGAAATGAAATAAACCATTCAAACTTACTTGGCTTGGTAGAATTCGATGTCGATGTTGATGACGACGTCTTGTGTTTCTTCTTGTGAGCTTTCTTTGGCGATGTGGATGACGAGCGTCTTCTATGCCGTTGAACCGGTGAGAGTCCGATCTGAGTTTCAAGAATACCATCCTCCATGAAGTTGTAGTCCACATTTATCTCTGTCGAAAGAGAGCAAGAAAGTTGGGTTGTAATGTGTCATTCATGTTTTGAAGATTTACGTTGGAAGAAGGGCGGACTAATATTTAAGATGGGACCGAGGCTTGAACACAGCACAGGTAATGCCTGAATCAACATATACAGAGCTACCAACCTCATACATAGAAAAAAATAATAATTCTACCATAAAAACTTGCATTTTCAAAAATAATGTCCATTTTTCTATATTATCGTTCTTTGAATCCAGATTTCAAGATAATGAATGGAAACAATCCATTGAGTTGGAAGAATGACCATAATTCAAAACTGCTGCTACCTTGTTTGGCTTTCTACATTTAAAAGGACAGAGCAACATCGAAATGGCGCTGGTCAGTGTCTGCATCACGGATATAAGTGGGCAAAATGAATTTCAATTCTAATTGATAAAATTTGCAGCTGAATGCAAAAAAACAAGCATACATTTATCATGTTTCTTCATCATTAACCATTGTCTCTGAAGAGGGCAATATCATCTAATGACTGGGCTACATTCCTATCTCCATTCTCTATAAATATGAGCACCTTGCAAAGTTTGATATCAAGCTGTGTTTCGATCGCTAACTGTTCTACATACTAACCTTCATCTCTGAAGAGGGGAATATCATCTAGTGACTGGGCCACAAGTCTATTCCTGTCTCCATTCTCTATTGATATGAGCACCTTGCAAAAATTGAAATCAAACTTTGTTTTGATCTGTTCAACATACTAACCTTCATCTCTGAAGAGGGGAATATCATCAAGTGACTGGGCCACGAGTCTATTCCTGTCTCCATTTTCTATTGATATGAGCACCTTGCAAAGTTTGATGACCTGTTAAAAATAAGAGGCAAACATTATCAAATAAGGAAAAAAAATGAGAACATAAATGACAAAGTTTCCACTGATTAAGGACGAGATTCCCTATTTTTACCCCTTAATGAATTTTAAAAATTCCAGGAGTACTATCTTAACGTAATTCAGTCTTTTCAAGCTATTTTCACGTAATGTTGTGTTTTTTAAAAATCTTTTCTAACCTTTTGCTCAATCCTTTTCAGGACCCTGTATTCAATGTTTCTTTGGAGAAAGAAGAAAGATTCTATTGGGTGCAAGTGTAAATGGGAAGGTTTGTATCGGGAGTTGTTTCGGTAGTTTCTTTGTCCCTTTTTTGCACTTGATAAAGTTTTACATAATAAATAAATAACTGCTGAAACTGCTCATCCAATAATGGAGAGCTGTGGAGTAAAAGGAAGTAAAAAAGAGCTTGAGCTTTCCATCCTATCAGAATCTTAATCATCATAAGCAAGAGATACTTTTTTCCTGCTAGGATAAAAAAACTCGAGCTCTCTTTTTACCTGTAACATAGCATCTGGGCCATGTATCCTGACATCGTGTCCAGTCAGCCTCGCTACGATACACAGCTCGTTATCCTTCAGGTTCAGAATCTGACTCAACGTCGCGATATGATTCTTCAGCTGCTTACACTGTAGGTTCTCCGGGCTACTCGCCCCGCACTCGAATGCGAACCTCTGCAGGCATTCCAGTCCCCGCACCGTGTTCGAAACCCGCGAGTCCGGCTGTATCACCGGGAAGAGGTACTCGTTGGTGTCCGGGATGCCGACCTCGTGGCGTTTCGCGACGAGGATGTCGATCCAAAGCTTGATTTCGTCCGTGAGAAGCACGGGGACGACCTTTCCCTTTTTGCCGATGACCTCGATGCGCGTGAGCTTCTTGCAGAGCTC
Organism: Temnopleurus reevesii; assembly: GCA_036244855.1. Lineage (NCBI taxonomy): Eukaryota > Metazoa > Echinodermata > Echinoidea > Temnopleuroida > Temnopleuridae > Temnopleurus > Temnopleurus reevesii. The sequence goes on along the minus strand of BQKZ01012345.1, from coordinate 2,865 downwards.
TTTCTCAAAGAGACTCATAGCGTCGTAGACGACGTGGACGTCGGGGTGAAGCGGTTGGTGTTTGCGGGCGTAATCGCTGAGTTTCATCTTCGCGATGCTTCCAAGTCGTCTCCGGTTGAAGAGGATCACCTGCGTGAGGGCGATTTCACTGAGGTTAAGCCACGCATCGTAAATGTCCTCGTTCGTGTGCAGCATTCGCATTTGTTCGTGAGCGATCCGCTTGAGGTACGACGTCAAACACGCCACATCCTGCGCGAGCGATAACCATTTCGGATTGCCCCTCCCCTCGTCGAGGATGCTCCCGAAATGCGGCAAGGTGGTCTCCTCATTGAACTGGAATTCGAGCATATCGTGGAACTCCGACGCACGTTTATACGCGAGCGTGTCCACGAGACTCGACGCTTTGGCCTGGAGGATGTACGTGCATTTCTTGAGGGAGTACCCAACGTTCGTGTTCAGACTCGGCGATGAGTTGTTATACCTCCGGTGATTAAACCCCGCCAAGCGTCTCGCGGCGATCACAACATTCTGAAACTTCGCCGGGTCGATGAAGGTATGCAACGTGGCAAGAGGGTCGCCGCTGACGAATCTCAACTCCAACAGGAGCCGGCCCAGCTCGCGGAGTCTAAGCTTAATCGGTATCGCTTCCTCGCGATCGTGGTTCAATTTCAGACACTCTTTCTGCGCGATCTCCAGGATTAGAGGGTCGTAACTGATACAATGCGAAACATCATCCATCTTATTTATCCCAAGCACATCTCCCCGTAACTCTTCCAACGTGCATTCCCGATGCGAAACCGAAAGCACACTATCCTCCGAACTGCCCGATTTGTCCTTAACCTTATCGCGGAGTCCGTTTAGCGGACAATCGTGTTTCCACAGATCCCGCTTCATATAGTAAGCGTAACAGTACGAACATGGAATGTACTCTCGAGGGTCCGCACCGAGGGTGGGGCGTTTCTTCACAATGAGGCTCCCTTTGCCTTTCTGTAGGACATGCATATTGTGTCTGTGGTTTCCTGTAACAAACACAAATAATCAAAGATGTATGATCTAGAGCAGCCAACCTTATAAATATCTATTAAGATATGATTCTTTACCATAAAAATTCTATTTTCAGATACAAATATCCTATTCTTAGCTTCCATGCAGTATCCAACACTGTATCTCAAGAACTTAAAATATCCTATTCTATCCTATAAGTCTCCTATTTTCAATGAAAAATGTAACCCCAATATGATATAATCCTACTATGTGGCAGCTCTAATGACCTACAATATAAATACACCATAAAAGTGCCCAATTTCATAAGCATGCTTTCGTATTGGTTGATATTTCCAATACGATTTTAGAAGACTGAAACGCAATTAAATGACAGTTTTAAATGATTTTATAAAGAGCAATCCTGATCAGGGAGAATTGTGTCGTTTATATTTTTGTTATTTTTGCATTCTTTAGTTAAAGTCTGCAATATTGATGGTGAGAATCTGTTAATAAAATGAAAGAATCCTAGAATCCCCATTTTTTTTTAAATTTCTTTTTGGGAAGATGAGAAAGATAGGGAGAGAGAGGCAGGTAATTACTCCATGCAGATAATCAGTTAAAGAAGTTTAGTTCTACAGTCAACCATGCCCAAGTCGACCTTGCTCAAATAAAATAAATTACAAAGTCAAAGTTAATTTCATGTCTCCTTTTATTTGTATTCATTAATTTTTACCCTTCCTCAATCAAATCCCCTGAAAATAGAAGCTACATTGTATGTCATCAACCCAAGATTCGACCAAGGCAAGGTTGACAGCACTTTATAAGTTAGGCTTTCTTACCCTGGCAAACTTTGAACATTATTCGGCTTAATTTATACATCTTACAAATAAACTGAATAAGATTCATGCTCCATAAAATATGATAAAACTTTCACTACTATAAGTTCAACATATCTTTGAACCTGAGGTAGTTGATGTTAATATGCCTAATGGGGTGTTGTTCAAAAGTCGCAACTGATTGCAAGTTGCAGTTGATCGAAACGCACCAATCAAAATCATTGTTTCATGCACATCTTGTTAAAAGTGCAGATCATGTGCAAATGAAAATGTATGATACAATTTGCAACTGATTTGCAGTTGATTGTAACATTTAAACAACACACCATGTATCTTTTAACTTATGGTAGTTGATGTTAGTATGCCTGAAAATACATAAAGGATGTAATGCAAACCTACCCAGATTTCTTAATTTGGCGAGCTTAGCATCTTTCAACGCGCTGTCTTTCTCGTGTACAAAATCGATAACCGCTGCCTCCGTGTAGTGAAGCTTGACCAAATGCCTTGGCATTTTGGATACCGGTTTCTCACAGTATAAGCAGAAATATTTCTTGTCAAACTTTCTCCTGCCATCTTCGTAGTTGTTTGTCGACATGACGATAACATTTGAGAGACCTGGGGGAGAAAAAAAGAAAAGTAAGAGATTGTAAACCACGTCACTTCTCAACAAAAAGCCTAAAGGTTATCTGAAGCCCTCCAAAATAATTTGCTAGTTCCAAAAGTTTTTAAGCTTTACAAAGCTTAATGGTTTTGAACATGACACTTTATGACTTTATAGTAAAATTTTCTAAACAACCCAAAAGTGAGTAGAGGGCTTCGAGGTATCTTTCTTGGAAATGTGAGTTGTCCGGTAAAGTTCTGTTGTTCCCAATATTTCCATGATAATTTTGTCAACACTATATTTTACACTATTTTGTTGTATCCTACTATATAATTCGGTTTATCCCCACTTGGTCCAATGCAATCTCGTCCAATGCCCGTTTCGTCCAAACGCGCTTCGTCTAACATTAGGTCGTCCAATTACCACTTTGTCCATTATTCAATT
>BQKZ01012344.1:5215-15358 GCA_036244855.1 Temnopleurus reevesii | reverse complement strand
GGTGTTGCTAAAAAGTTGCAATTGATCGCAAATCAGCTATAAATCAGTTGCAAATTCGAACACGCGTTTTCATTCGTGCACTGTCTGAGATTTTGGCAAGACGCACATGAAACAATAGATTTGATTGACGCTTGCCGATCAACTGCAACTTGCAATTGATTGCAACTTTTCAGCAACACCCCACTTAAAATTTGCTATGCATGATCAATGTAATGCATAAAATAAACGTCTAAACATCTATACTAGAAACTTATATCATATTTCAAGCACCTCTCAAAACCATTCGTTAAAAATACTTCTTTATGACATGACAAACGTACTATTTTTTTTAAAATGTATCCACAAATCTATATATTCCCTGACCTATTATGGAAATGTATTCGGGAATGGACGTTAGGTGTTAGGTATTCAGATGAAGATCCCCTTCCCACTCACAAGTTTTTATTTCTCTCGGTAACCATGGAAACGTAATCTTGTTCCAGAGATGTGGGGATACAAATTGATGGGACAACGGCAATAGACGGGAGTCTCCTTGTTTAGCCAAAGGGTCACAATTTTGTGTTCGTTTGCGGGTTTGTTTTACGTGTAGGAGTAGCATGATTTTTCTATTCAAAGAACAATACAAACAAAAAGGGAAATAGAAATGTTCCTTCCCTCCACTCTCTACCTCTTGCTGTTTCAATTCCTCTCGACATGTCTGACTCTCGAGCTATATACTTCCTTTTATCTATTTCATTAAGTCTCCTCCTTGAAGTCGTAAGATTGATGGAGTGAGGGAGGTAATTTGGTGTTGTTATGTAGTGATAATTAATCTCCCCACAACAAGATTTCAGTCTAGTCTAATTCTATCTGACGATCAATTATGCTGTCCAAGAATAATTAGAGGCGAAAGTCTTAAAATAACTGAGCGAAATTCCACGCAATTGTGTTGGCGAGAATGGTTACAAATGCACCCACCCGATCGTGATATTTGCTGATATCGATTTGATTTTTTCCCGGTTTGTTGGAAAACACGCAAAATGAAATTTGTGTGGTCAGCATGTAACTAAAAAGTCATAATGTAAATTGAATAACACCTTGAATGAGGAAATGAATGGAGAGCACCATGAAAATCAAAATCCTCATCTGTTCAGTATAGGGAAATAAAAGCAAACTATATATCATATATGTATTATCAAACGGGGAATTCACTATCGAAAGCCTGATATCTTTTTAGGGGCCATAAGACATTTGATCCGTACAACAGTATACACTCGGTTTACTCGGATATACTCGGTTCAAACCGTATTAACCTGTATCGTTACGTTTCAAAACGAGATAGAGAAAGAGAATTTTGAGTTTTACAGCGCGTATCATTTGAATTTGGATATTTACGCCAGGAGAAGTAGAGAGAGAGAGAACCGACCTTTAACGTCACCATCCAAAAGACGCGACCGGGGATCGAACCCGCAGCTTGATTACAGGCGCACACCACAACGGGTTTAATGCGGGTTGGATAAACAGTCTTAATACCTCATCATCAGATTCGAAATCAACCCATATGTGGCAACATCATTATTTGACGGGTTTGGTCACATGCTCAGTCAATTACATTCATGAAATGATTTTTGTTAAATATTAGAGTACGCTGTCTTCATTTAGAATGGGCTTCTAATCATTCAAAATGATGAATTACAATAATTAGATGTTTGGTAGAGCCGCCTCGTTTGGTGTTTGCCCTCAATCTTTTCTTTTCCTGCATCAAATGGCAACAGTTAAACAAGTCGAAAACTTTTAAATTATCCCCACCTTTTCTCCTATAGAATTGATTGGAATTCTTCCTTCAATAAGATCGATGGATCCGTTAAGGTGGTCCTGTTTCTAATTACCAATCATCTCTTTTCTCCCCCTCAAACTCATAAAAGGGAGTTGTCTGATACACGGCAGGGGTTCGCGTTATGCCTCTGATTACCAGTGAATTACCCCTATCCCTCCTGCATTCTATTGATGAATTGTTGTCAAATAACGGCCCAGCCTAGAATAACAGGTGGATCGATAACCAAATGGAGAATGAAACTTATGCAGGTATGATACGCTTGAAGATTTGCGATAGAGTCATACATTAATGTCATTTCATTACATTCCTAAATAAAATCATGATAGAATTTAAGTAAAATTAAGGTATTATGAAATAATGGTTTCTCGTATGGCACACAAGTGCACCTTCCTGAACTCATGACGCTATCTAATTGAAGAGGGAGAGAGGGAGAGAGAGCGGTAGAGAGGACAATAAGAAAAAGCAAATGAAAAAAAAACATGTATCCTGTGCAAAAAATGGTATTGCAGCATTGTGAAGAATGTTCAATGTTTCTCTTAAATAATGCTTACGTAATTGAAAAGAGTGTTCATTCTATAATTTTTCGGCTATTACTGAGAAAAAAAATTACACAAAGAAGAGGAGGAAAGAATGGTAAAATGACATGAATGAAGAATTAATACCATTTATGATCTGTCGGTTTACCTAAATATGCTTACAGGGTGGCCCTTTTTCAGATAAGGCGCTCTGTATTACAAGGTTTAAAGAACATAATTACAAAATCTATTGACAAAACATGAACATTGGATACATTAAACCTATACACACAAAATAATTGAAGGGTTTTAAATCGTAATTCAAACAATTTCAAATAATATTGTGCGTGTAGATGTTTTATATACAGCAGTGGGTCAATCCCATTGGGGAACTAAAAAAAAAACGGTTGTATTTGGTAAGTGCTTCGGAATATGATCACACGTGCTTCTCATTTTACCGCCATTAAACAAATTGACCGATGTAGCAGGTTGGTCAGAGGGCTTAAAAGTCAAGATGGCGGTGGCGATTCTTGGAAAGGGTTGATGACCTTTCAGTAACATGATACCCAAGGTATTAATCTCTACATATCATCTTCAAATACTAAGTGATACACTTATCCCCCTCCGAGGTCGTACCTTAGTGCTGACTAGTTGGAAAATATGTATTATAATGTGAATTTTCCCAGAAATGAGAAAAATTATTTCCGAAAGAAGGGGAAACTTGAACAAGAAGACGAAGGAAAAGGATGATAAGAAGAAGAAGAAGGAGGAGGAGAACAAGGAGAACAACAACAACAAGAAAGAAACAGAACAGGAAGAAGAAAAATCATAAAAACGAAAGTGCAGAAACGAAGGGAAATGAGTAAGAGAGAACATGTACGTTATACAAAAATAGACCCACACAGTGACAAACCCATATACTGCCCATGCTTTCACGAATTGAAGGTAGCAAACAGATAATGCTGCACGAAACCATTACGAGAGTTACTTTTCCATTTAAACATGGTCCTATCTGGAACATATACGCTTCTTATCATCATACTCTTTGAATTGTTGCTATGTCGGAATTTATTTGCCTTCGTGAAACACAACCTTTCAACTATTATCACTTCGCAAAAACACTGACGATACACGTATATAAAAAAGAATTGTACAATGGAACACGTACAAAATCACAAACATGTACGAAAAGACCTTTAGACTTTTGGGACAATTTTCTTTAGAAAGAAAATGCAGAATATTCATATTTCTGTCAGAGAAAGGGGGTGAAGTTGTATGGTGCCCAGGGTAATAATAGTGTAAAGCGCCTTGAGCACTCAGCAGAGTGGATACGTTCGCTATATAAATTGCATATATTATTATTACTATTCGAAAACATCACGTGTCTCTTCGCAGTAAGATAGAAATACTACATTTTTACTCCTTACGAGGATCTATGTAGATCACACTTTACTTATTGCACATATTTACACCTGACTAGATTAATAATATTCTATTCAAAAGTCTTTTCGATGAATGAAAAGAAAGAGAATGAAAGGAGAAGACCCATCTACTTCAGAACTTTGAAGTGTGTACTAAAAGGTTTGGTGGGTGGTTCTACTTTCATTTAAGTTGTTAAGATGATGGAATATATTTAACAGATTTCGATTTTATCTACCTAGGACAATGAAAAGGTGAGTGCTGTTAGAATTTTGAGGGTACCAGTGTACCGGTAAAGCTTGACTTAGTGTTCAAGTCACATCCTTACAAATTTGAAGATTGTAGAATTCAGAGACCGCGGAAGAAGGGGGGGGGGGCGCAGTTTGTGGGCTCGAGCCTCGCGGGTCAAATTTTAGGTGACGACTTGTTTTGTTGCTTGTCAGCATATCAAGAACGCAATAAAGGGACTTCAACCTCCCCCCCCCCCCCTACAAATTTTCTCCAAGTATTCCAGAAAATGCATGCACGCCTTTTGACTTCAAGCTCCTCCATTTTTAAAGACGTTCTGCGGTCCCTGAAATGAACAGTTTTGTGACCCGAGTTTGGTTATCTCATTAACCCAAATTAATTGCGATTACAGGCAGCTTCTTGTTTCAACTACAGATTGGATAGTGATTCTGTAACTAGATGAGATTCCAGCTTGGAAAACACACTGAAAGATAAATGCCGAGTTTGTGTATAGCATTTCACATTTGGGAGCACGACTCCCCCGACATACGCAGGCAAGAACTATCGATTTGGGAAATTGGTTCGACTCTAAACATGGTATAACCTCCAGGGGTACGTAAGCAGTTTTTAATGAGATGCATGACGTCATATCTGGATGTGAGCTCTGTTTGGTAGTGAGTGGTGTGTTCTAGAAAGCCCCGTGGTATAACCATAGCAGTCATGGGGTCAACGTGACCTTTCTTAAAATAAACTGACAAGAGGATCTCCAAAGTCTCGTTTTCTTCACCTGCTGACATCTAAGACAAAACACATTTCCTTCGCAACGAAAGGTTACATGACTTCTAGATTTTTGTTCACCTTTAATGGTGATTCCTTCCGTTTTTATTTGTTTATTTCATGGAGATGGTTGCCCTTTCATGGCATTTCCTGGATTTAATCGCCGTTCCATGACAATGTTCTGTCCTTTTTTTAATTCTTTCATCGTAATTTTGACACACGTTAAAACAAAGACATATTCAAAATTAGATGCGACACTAATTGCACTGAATTATTGTTTCTTATCTAATACTAAAAAGACATTTATGGATAATCTACGATTCTACGACATGAACTATTTTAACTATACTAGACACATTGCACCGTTATCTCTGTTAGATATGAAAATACTGCGTGTGTCACATACACTTGAAGAAAATGTAATAGTATTAAGTTATAAGCTGAAACTTCCAATAAATAGGGTTTCGGAATACTTTTATCAAATAAAGGTTTGGATAGCAAGGTATTTTTAGAGTGTAATGATTCATTTTGAATCCAGACAAATTTCCATACATCGGTATTCCATTCGCTTTCAATTACAAGGTTGATCTCTTTTGAAATTTATTATGAGCCCGTTTTAATAATGGCACAGAAAGAGGAATATTATATCCAGACAAACTTTGAAAATTGGATGCAAATGGTTATTTACTTAACAGATTTACTGCAGCAACACAAGCTAACGGTTGTAGAAGACGCAATCTTTAGCTGTTATCACATCGTGCAGTGGAAGACGGAAATTTATGCACGCTTTTAGGCCATGGACTTTTTTCCCTTACCGAGTCAAGATTGCTAAGTAAAAACTCCCTAAGTACTACTCATCAGTTAAACGATGATGCGCATATTCATGAGTTCGATCCAAATTGCACTATAAAAGCATAAAATCACAATCGAGTGTACAACCCGGTACCGGAGAAGATGATGTATGATGAATCTTTCGAATAAAGCATCTCGATGTATCTTGGTGTATTCATACGTGGAGGAGCAGGAAATAGGAGAGGTAGTGTCTGAGGAAGTTTCAAACTGTCAGCAGATTAATCAGGAATACGCTCAAAATATGTCTTTAATGCAATTTCACTGTTTACACAATTTTGAACACGATATAAACTATTTTCGAAAAATTAAGTCGAACGCAAATTCAGTGCTCCTTTGTAATGCTATTGAAATCGAAACCGGCTTATCATTGTTGCGTCTGCACAGTTGAATACACAGTGCACGGATCTATTGTCTGCGTTCGACTTAATTTTTCAGAAATAGTTTATATCGTGTTGTTGCTTGCAAATGCGGTATTGAAATATTTGATTGTAAATGTGCAATAACATCTCTCTCAAAACTTTGAATTTTAAAGAAAAATGTGATAAAATAATAATTAACAATTTACTTGTATTTGAAATCATCTCATAAGGGATATGATAGGAGTAGATATAAGATAGGAGTTATATTCCACCACTCTGTTGTATAACATTCGTTGTCAGAGCCTAATAGATTTCTAAAATAGTACCATGTGCATTAAATCTGGAGGGTGTTTCATCAAGATTTGTCGCAGCGACAAGGAGTCATTTTCTGACAGTTCCCATAGCAACTGTCAGCGATAGTGCTTTTCATCCAATCACAATCAAGGAATTTGTCAGCGCTGACTAATTGTCTCTGCGACAAATCTTGATGAAACACACCCCTGATACCACTAAGTAGATCTTACCAACACTCTCCCCATAAGCCAAGGGCTAGTGGCTAGATTACTGCCCTTACTTGTATACATCAGGTGGGAAAAGCACAGGTTTGCTTCATGTTCTAAGATGAATCATTTATGACACTACGATGACTTCTTAACAGGGAAGGTCTTAATGAAAGCATCTTGAGAAATTAAAGATGGCAGCTTTAGGTCGATTGGGCGCCGTGGTGTTGGAGAAGATGATTATAATTCACTTTACATAGACCAATAAAGGATGTGAGGTTACGTACACATATCGTGTATACACAAACATGAAGGAGGTGTCGATGAATTACATGGGGATTTAAAAGCGTGTTTTCGAACTTGGTGGTCAGAGGCTTGTGGACGGTAGAAATGAGTGCGCAACTGATGTGCGCATCATTTGTTGCGTAAATCCGATGCGCATTCGTTTTCTACCGTCACAACCATTAGTACAGCAAATCGAAAAGCACAATAATGGGTGAAAGACACCGAATTCACTTTGTGAATATTGTACATATAACATGCTTCGTTTTCGGTCCAAGTCCGGAATTGACGCGAGTCTTGTCAGAACACAGTTTGGTTTGGCCCTATGTATATAGGTATAATAGTGATATTGGCAAGGTTTAAGAGGCCAGCCCGTGCTAACATAGTTCTCTCCTTATATCTAAGATTGATATTAGTCATGCACGCAAACCCAGGATTTGAAGTCCTGGGGCCCGAACGACTGAACATTTCCTCGGAGCTGAAGGCCACAACTTTGAGCCATGTTTTGCCTAAAATGTGGTGCTCCCACGGTGCGCGCTTGTTGATCGTCTTATAAAGATCGTCATAAATTTATTGCTATCAAGAAATTGTGGTCATTTTTATTCATCTGATTCGTTCTGTCAGGTCTATTGATAACGATTATGACGATATCTTGCCATTAGTATAACCGATGGAATCTTATCAATTTGTGGAAAGCAGATAACTTAACCACTTATTAATCCACCTATGCAGAGTAATCATGCAACAATGCAACATCAACCGAACTAACAATCAAATGTAAATCATACATATTTGCAACTAATCCAGTATTATTTCATTTTCATTTCTCTATAAGTAATGTTATCTGAGAAGTTGCGCTCAAGAGAGATGTGTTGACCTCATCGAGAAAATATAAAATCGAGAAAATATAAAATTCCTCAAATGGTGTTTTCGATTTTAGTCAACTGCGACGAAGGGCACGTCGACCGGAAGTAGTTTTGCGGGTTTGCTTATTATTACACCACATTTAGTTGCGCACGTAACAAGAAGAAGACGCATAAAACTATGACGTCCTAGTTCGTGTCGACGGTGACTGTGAATGTAACGAATAAAATCGAAACCTTCATNGGGTGTTGGAGAAGATGATTATAATTCACTTTACATGAACCAATAAAGGATTTGAGGTTATGTACACATATCGTGTATACACACACATGAAGGAGGTGTCGATGATTTAAGGCCCGGCCACACCAAACACGGCACGGCACCACGGCACGGTTTTTACGTGCTATCTCCTCTGTGATTGGCCAATTGTTAGAAATTTTGTGCGCGGAGGAGCGCGCTGACCAATAACAACCAAGATAGCGCGTAAATACCGTGCCGTGATGCCGTGCCGTGTTTGGTGTGCTCGGGCCTTAATACATGGGGATTTTCGAACTCGGTGGACAGAGGCTTGTGGACGGTGGAAAATGGGTGCGCAACTGATGTGCGCATCACTTATTGCGTAAATCAGATGCGCACTCGTTTTCTTTTATACCGTCACAAGCCTTTGTTCATCAATACCCCCCCCCCCCCACAGTAATGGGTGAAAGACACCAAATTGACTTAACTATGATTGTACATAGATATGAACCTTGTTTCCTGTTTGGTACCAAGTCCAGAATTATCTCGAGTCCTGTCAGAACGTAGTTTAGTTTAGTCCTGTGGATATAGGTTTAATAATGATATGAAAATGTTTAAGAGGCCACACCAGGCAAACAGAGTGCTCTTCTTATATCTAAGATGGATATTAATCATGCACACAAATCTAGGATTGAATACTTGCGGAGGGCGACCAACTTAAAATTTTGCACCCCCTGGAGCTGAAAGCCGGAAAGAGTCATCGGTTATTTTTTTTCAACTTTGAGCCATTTGGTGCCCCGATGGTGCGCGCATGTTAAATCCCTTGGCAGAATACACAATGACATGTTCGTTCAAACGGTTGACACATGATTACAGATCGTCATGGACATTATAGCTAGCAAGTAATTGTGAGTATTTTCATTCATCCTGTCCGTTCTGTCAAATATATTGAAAATGATATATACATTACCATCAGTATAACCGATGAAAACTGTTTAATTTCTGGAAAGCAGATAACTTAAACATTTATTAATCCACCCAGAGTAATCATGCAACATTGCAACATCAGACGAACTAATAGTTAAAACGTAAATCACACAGCCATTTTCAGCTAACCCGGTATTATTTCATTTTCATTTCTCTAAGTAATGTTAAGTGAGAAGTTGTGCTTAAAAGAGGTGTGTTGACCTCATCGAGAAAATTTAGAATTCATCAATGGTGCTTTCGATTTCAGTCAACTGTTACGAAGGGCACGTCGACCGGAAGTAGTTTTGCGCGTATGCTTATTATTACGTCACATGTAGTTGCGCACGTAACGATAAGAAGACGTGTAAAACTATGACGTCCTACTTCCGGTCGGCTGTGCCTGTGACGAATATAATCGAAACCTTCATATTATGCTTGAAAACTTTATCGCTCTTCACGTAGTCCAGTAAGCAATAATTTTCGGGTGAAAAACGGAAGAAAATCAAAGATAACTTCAAGGACAACTCACATTGGGATGACAAGGTGTAGGTTTGTCAAGAATGAAGAATGAGGATGGAACATTGAGCAAAGACTTGCATTATGGATGGGGAAGAACAATTTGCATTTTATCATTCCCCAATGCACAAATTCGTTTGAAATAGTTTGATCAAGTAAAAATTATATAAATGGCCATTATATCCAGTCCAAAATCTGCCGAAGATTCTGGAGGACTTGAAAAAAAATTAATGTGCATTTTTTTCCTCTTAATTCTAATTTGAATTTATCAAGAGCTGTTTAAGAATTGTTTGAGTGGTTTATTTCATTTTCTCTTTGCTTTTGAGCTGTCTTCTTAACGCATTTCATGACCCACTAAAAAACGCAAATAAAAAAATGAAGTCACTTTGAGTAAAGGGCCTCGCATTTTTTGTTTAACTTCTCCAGAAGTGAAAAAAAAAGGATTTTCGAGGCATTTGATGAAAATAATAATCCCCTTCTGAAAAAAAACTTAAGTATCTGAAGCAGTATTACTGTGCATGCTGATTGATCTAGAAAGGAACTTGTATGAAATGGAAGCACTTTTTGTAAAGGTCGAGGTAGTATTGAAAAATAGCAAATCAAATTTTGTTTCATCCAAACCCAAATACCTGGATAAAATAAAGGGAATCGTTGACATTTATATTTATTTAGATAACAAACCGTCGAGAAGATTTCTCTTGAAAAGGGTAGCTTTCTTGTTTTATCTGTTCTAGTATGATCTGTCATAATATTTAGTTTACTTGATTGGACCGAGATTTCCTTTGAGAGAGGGAGAGAGAGAGAGAGGGGGG
>BQKZ01012343.1:0-13367 GCA_036244855.1 Temnopleurus reevesii | reverse complement strand
AAAGGGGTATTCCTCATGTCACCTGGTACTGCAGTAATGAGCTAGAAAACAATAATGAGCAGAAAGGGAGAGGGTCAAAATAAATTTAATTTCATGGAAAGGATGTGTGTCATGAAGACCCATGTTCGAACAGTTTTGCTTCTATTTCATGAAGCACGGAAGGGAAGGCAATATCACCATCATATGTGTTTATCCTTTCATTAAAGACCACCAAGTGGAAAGCACTTTGTAAACTCATTACTGATCTGTGCTTTTTCGTAAAAACTAAATTTACATTGAATAAATAAAGAGTAACCCTTCACAACTTGTTTGAAGTGTTTTCTTTTTCAATAGATAAGTGCTTAGAAAATATATCTGAAGTACAGAATACAATAAGGTAGAAGTGAATCTGATAAATGAAGGATTTCTAAATGAAGGGGATAGTGGGGGAAATTTGTATACTTATTATTGCTTGTCCCCTGACTTCAAGAAGGTGAATTAATCCATATATGTATCTATAATCTATTATATGCATTAGGTTGAATCAAACTTTGAGATGCATTTACCACTTTGCAGCTTGCATCACGTGGGCTCTCAAGTATCTTCTTGACATTGTTCCATGTACACTCAACAACGATACAAGATGAATCATTTGTCTCAGCTATTGTTGTGTCTGAACTCATCTGGCTAACTACTTCATATTGAGCAAAAGCTTGAGTCACAATGTGCTGTTTTGGAAAAATTAGAAAAAGAATGGGAATTAGTGATATTTAACTAAATAATGCAAGAAAAAAAATTGAATAGACATAAACAATTTGAAATGTCACAAGCTGTGATATCAGATATGCCAATCTTTTGAAACAATTTTAATGGAAATCAGATTGAGATTAACCAATTCTACTTAAGACTGCTGATCCAAATGTCTTACTCAGGAGAGCAATGGAGAGATGCCAACCATTCTAGAATATTAAATCAAATTCTAGAATGTAAATAATGCAACAGCTTAACAAAAGTGAGCGCAAACATGACTACAATAACCATACTCTCTGCCATTTACTTGTAATGAAAGCATCGAACATATCGTGGTTATTTCGGAATGGTTGGCACTCTGGAGATTTTAACCCATTCCAAACTTGCATTCAAATTAAAATCGATAGAATATTTTCGCTTACAGTAGTCATATTTAAACGGCAAGTCACAACTACATGATGAAAGTTATGGCGTTACCTTTGAGGCAGAATTTTCATGCCCATCCAAAATAACCTGATGTAAGCTGGGAACATCTGCCTTGCTTGTTATGGAATCTGTAGGTATGAAAGAGATAATATCAGAGAATGAAGTAAACAGTTCTAACATATTTTACTATTTAGTTTTTGTTTTTGCTGATACAGTTGCGCCTTGAGCATTTTCGTGAAAAGTGGATTTGGCGCCATATAAATCATATATATTATTATTATTATTACTGGATATTGCTACAATTGGGCCCAATCTTTGAAATAATTGTAATAAAAAACATTATGCAATCAATAGACATTCAAAAGATCCTGCTATAATACTACATGTTATATGGAAGTGCGATTGATTGGTGCAGCCTAGATACTGCACTTTTTTGTCTTCCAAGTAACAAATTAATTTATTTTTTAGAATCCTTATATGCTAAGCTTTTAAATTTTTATGTATATGTTTATTGAGTTATAAATCACAATTCACATACATTTACAATATGTACAAGTTAAAACATTAAAAACAACTTACCGGTAATATCAACACAACATTAAATGAGTCACATTTATACAGAGTACATTTTCCTAGAAGACATAAGAGCATCTATGATGATAGAATGGTTATCTCCAATAGCACTCATTACCCACTCATAGAAAAAAGGTGGGACTGATCTGCTATCAACAGCACCATCAACTGGCATACTTACCATCGCAGGTAACTGTGATAATGTTCATTGGGTTTCCAGAATGAGCCGGTTCACAGCCAATCAAACTGGTTCTTTCTGGATCCACCCCATCGCATAGTATCCAGAGTGGAAGAAAGGGCTCTGCCTTCACTTGGTTGTTTGTCTGGATCAAAGGGCTGTGCAGCATGTTATACATCGTCAGGATAATTCTGTGGATAGTTCATGGAGAGTAAAAGCAAATATGAGATTAGATAGATTCAACTTTCGAAAGAAATGATAAATATGTGTAATCTTAGATTGTGCTGCTTTTGTTTGCTTTGCACTATCTAGAACAGTGTGTTTGTGTGATAAAGATGTTCATCAGGAACACTTGAATTTATAAACAACTTTAGAATTGGAGATTGAAATGAGATACAAATGATAATTGTTTGAAATTGACAAAATTGAAATTGTATGCCACGTATTTCTAATCTGTAATGGCAACATGCTTTTGTCATAGCTTTTCATATCAAGAGGTCACTGACACAAAAATGTAACTTATCGGCTTTGAAAAACTGTGCTTTCAAAGATTTTGGTCCACATCATTGCTTAGCGTATGAAAATGAACTTAGAAAGGAAAAATTGGTTTCTTTACGCTAATATACTAAGAAACATTTTAAGCCATAGTGTGTATCAGGAAGGTCACAGTTTTATGACCATCTTGACAATGAAACCTCATTTTCACCAAACCTCCATTTTGTTGTTGTGTCACTAGACCCTCAATATACATTCAGAAGTCATGTGTAACATCTATCAGAACTTTACAAACAGCTTGTTGAAACACCTCAAACCTTGCTATTTCTAATACTTCTTAACTGTCATCAACACAATTTTCCCTCAGATATTGTCTGGATTTTACATAAAACGGCTGAAAGAATGCAAAATATCTTTGTCAGCCAAATTTAATAAAATAAGTCTCAATGGCTCGATAGGCAGTTGAATCAAATGGACTGGAAATAATTTTGAAGTAAGAATAAATTAATACTTGGTTCTTTACCTTGCATCTTCCACTGGTAATAGATGACTATATTTACTTTCTCCATTTAGGAAACTACAAGAGCTGTCTTCCTTGTTCTCTTCCTTTGATTCATTAATCTCAGACTCATATGACACATCGCCATTGTGAGACATAGTATCATTCTGTCAACAAAGCAATAACAAAGAGAGTAGATTAAACGATTATTTGATAGGATTTTGATTTGTAATGCACTCAAATCTGCCCAAGTCGAGCACGTAAGATGCACAAAATGAAGCACATAAAAGGGAATGATACTGAGTACTGTCAAATAATACACATTATTGCTTAAAAGGAAATCATCATGGCCGGGTAATAATATTAGATAATTTGTCGCGCCTTTGAATAGGTGACTAGAGAGATGGCGTGTTTAAATGCTATATATTATTATTATTATCAACGAGGATGATGTTTATGATGATATCTCTACACTGGTGGTTACAGTATTTAATTACAAATTACAGGCTTGAAAGTGATTTTGTGCAGAATATCATGATGGTTATTGGTTGTTGATTGTATTGTTGTATTCTTTATTATTAGCAGTTAAAATTTTAAGATCTTGAATTATATCTTGTATTATGCATGAAATAGGACACCAGTCGTTTTTTCAACAAGGCTAGGCTTTATATCACATAAAAAGGACGGGGGAAATGTGTGCTATTATACTCAGAGTTAAACAGGGACTTTTTTAAATTAATTACATAATAACTCTTTATAAATTATTTCAAAAATATCTTAATTCTATTTAAAATTTTTAGGTTGCACGCTCTTTACGGTCTAGCATGTACAACTTTTTAACAAATGCTGATTTTCTGCCCCAACGCTAGGCCTATGTACAATAAAACACATCTGATTAATGTCAGAAGGGGCATCTGGTTGATTTTATCTTGTTCTAACATATCATTTCAGAGGCAGAGACCATGAATGAGAGTCTATGAGGTGATGCTGATTTGTCCAATTTAACAGGGGAAAAAAATTTAGATAATGGAAAGATGATCTATGTGTAAAGTACATACTTGTCTTTCTTGTTTCTGAAGCAAGGCTACTATCTTGCTGTGCTTGGTAGAACAGAGGAGATCCTTCAGGAAAGTGTCCCCGACTGAAACCGATTTAATTACCCAGTCTTCAACATTCACCTCAGTCACTTCACCAGTAGAAAGTCTGTTTTAAATAGTTGTGGAAGAAAGTTGTGGACATGCAGGGAAGAAAGGGAATTACATGTAAATAATTGTAGTGAAAACACTCTGACACAAAAAAAATTACTGTTAAATGAATTATGATTTTTTTTAAACATAAATTGACTGGAGTCATGCATGCTCAGCAGTTTAATCGAGCAATTCGCTACACATGCAGCTATCACAATTTAGCATGTAAAGAAGACCGATTTTCATCTCCTGTTTGTTGACGCAAGATTCTGTGTGATTTATGTGTCTACATGCTGTTTGTGGGCGCTCTGGATCCCCCCCACCCTCTCCGCGACTTGACCCGAGGCCATACTGACATGACTTGAATATTGCACACCTCCTGATGGTTCCTGAATTCCCGCATGATTTCTTCCTCATTTCTTTTTTTTAAGCTTTGAAAATTAAAATTATAGCTATGTTACACCAAAAAATTTTTTTTTCAAATGTGGTCAAATTATATATCAAATTAAAGCTCTTGATGAGAGGAATACAATGGTGAAAAAATCAATGAAATTGAACATTGCATTGTTGAGTTATGGCTTGCCAAATAAGCTAATTTCTAGTACTCGTTCTGCCGTCCATTTGGCTGTTTTATGTATTTAGCCAATCGACCTTGTTCAACTCGATCTTTCTTACAGTAGGGGGGATATAGCTTCTTGACATCCATGAGTAGAATACAGGTCTCTTGTATATATTTCTGTCAAAAGGAATTTAATGTGAAATAGTAAAGGAAATCATTTCACTAAAATATATACATTTGTACCAGAGTAAATATCTCTGTTTGCAGCCNGCCCAAGAGATTCCATCTTGAGACGAAACTTCAGTGCTTCCTAAAGAAAATCTCAAATCCAAAATGTTTTGATTTCCCCGCAAAAGGGGTGACATGTATCAAATTGTTTTCGTTTCCGCTGTAGCCGATGTACGTATAGGCACAAGTAAAAATTATGTGTGATAAAGATATTGGGTACTGTAACTTTGCTTACCGAAATGGATAGTCACAGGTGGTATCTCTGATTGAATGCACGGGAAAGGCTTTGGTGTCACCTCGGCACTTGCCCACGACCGCATCAGGTGGAGACGGCTTGTCAATCGTTCATCTGTTATGAAGCGCCCCTACGATATTGGCTGGCTATGGGACAAGTGAAGTGAAGTGATCTCCTATCAAAACTAACCTAATTTTCTGTAACTGAGGCGAGATTCAGGTATAATCTTACATAAGCTTAAGTAACCAGAGATTTTGGACCTCATTGAACCCCCCCCCAAAAAAAAAAAAATACGTGGAAAGCCAATGACTGAGCCACCCCCATCTTGAAAATATTCCTTGTTTAATTGTAATGAACTTCACACAGAAACTAGCTAAAGGAATTTGAAACATTAATTACCAATTTTCTTGATACTTTCAATGAGGAGGTAATTACTTTTTCAGTTGTTTAATATAAACAAAGTTTAGAAATCAATTGTCAGTCATGACCAAAAACATAGTTGAGCATACATATTGAAGTCAAATTCATTACGAAATGCATCCATATCTTTTTTTTTTTTTTTTTATCTTTCCTCATGTTAAAGCAGCCCTTGTTCCGGGTTGATGCTGCTTTTATGTTAAATGAGATATTTCCTTGATGATATGAATATCATTATTGACGATTGGAATGCATAATGTTTACAAAATGTGACTGATAAGTATAGGTTGCTTTTTGCAGTTTTGATAATCCATCAAACCGCTCGTGAAAAAAATTAAGACGAACTTGACTTTCAATTACATAATCGATTTGTATTCAACCTCTTTTCAGTTCTCAATGACAGGGATGTCAATTTCAGATATGTCAATAAAAGGAAAGGGAAATGATTTGAACTGCATATTAAAATATGAATGATAAAACCGACCCCAGTCAAACAGAAATCCCATTTGAACAAATTTCAGGAATACTCTTTGTCCAGTTGAGTCCTTATGAACCTGATTAACTCCCCTCTGAACAGATGAGCCCATAAATAAGATCACAGAGGACACTCAACTAGATAAAGAATCTTCTTGAATGGTGGCGAATCATGCTTCTATGTGACTTTGGCTTAAAAAGAGAGTCTATCCAAAAATAATATTTCTTCATCAGGAGCAGAAAAAATTGATGAACAGAACAAAAAAGTTCGAGAAAAATTGGACAACTAATAAGAAAGTTATGAATGTTTATATATTTAGACAACTTGGCAACTGATGACGTTATAGGTGCACAACTGACCATTTATTACATCATATCAATGTCAAAAAGTGTCAATGTCAAAAAGTGTTACCTTTCCCCTCAAAATATGATTTCCTATTTGCATGATTACATTCATACAAACTTTGCAGCTTTCTGTAAAATTAATTAATTTTGCACCATATATATAATGAGATCTCTGGTTAGTTGTGCACCCATGATGTCATCAAATTGGCAACATCTCTGGAAATTTCCACTGATTTGTCTATTTTTTCAAATCTTTAAAAATCCATAACTTTGTTATTACTTGTCTGATTTTCTTCAAACTTTTTTTGTTCTGCTCACCAATTTTTTCTGCCCCTTTTAAAATATTATTATTTTGGGGTAGACTCTTCTTTTAAAGAATCGAAAAATCATACTCACTTGACATTTTCTTTCAAATCAAACCTTGTTAAATCATCAACACTGACCGAATCGTATATGATTCACTCTTCATTCATATCATACAGAACACCTTATATATTCTAAATTTTCCTATAAGCTTCATATTTTCTCTCCCTGTGGACAATGTCTGTTTGGGAAGAGGAATACGTAATACAGTCAAACCTCGTTATACAGACCACTGATATAACAAGTTCTCATTATAACAAGGTAGTTTTCCTGGTCCTATCTCTAAACATTTTATTGTATTTTGGACCTAATTTAACAAGGTTTTGATATAGAGAGATAATTTATCTGGTCCCAAGGACCTCATTATAACGAAGTTTGACTGTATTGAAAATATAGAAACAATTCAGGAACAATATTAATGAAGAACTGATCGTATATGATGTCATCAAACGTTGCTCATGTGCAGATTAAAGAGTGATAAAAATGTCAATGAGTGAAATTTGATACCCCAAATTATACCTTCTCAAATAAGCTTTTAGAATTATTCACCTTTTATTTAAACAATGGGTAGTAAAAAATATTACACCTGTGTGATTCAAGACACTGATTAGCGTAAGTGTTCACTGTGTGTGAGTTTCTCATTTTATGAATATGGCGCATGCACACATACCACAACAGTTGGGGTTATAAGAGTAGGTGAGGGCATCAAAATTACCTTTTTGATGTAGCATTACATGCTTTCCAAAGGGGATCATACATCATGATTCTTAGAGTATCCATTAATAGATACATGTATAGGCTGTAAATTAAAAGTTAAATACAATTCAACAGTACTGTTCATGAAAATGATGGTTTTATTACCACAAAATGTGGCATACAACAACAATTCTTATATCATTTCAGATTCATATAATACATAATTGTTGCCAAGTCCCTGCCTGGGCAATACAATTGTTTGTAATTTACAATATCTGTACATATTTTCATTTAGACAAAACATAGAATACAAAAATATGATTTAAAAAAGTAAAACATAACATTAATAACATGAGATTGATTGAGTGAGGACCGTTTGATAACTAATTGTGCAATCATTTTGGACAATATGAATCTTATTGTCAATGGCTGCACTGGTCTCAACAAGTCCAACAACATTACAAAATATTTCTTCCATAAAAAGCATCCCACAAGCTAAGTATACAATATATAAATGATAATCATTGAAAATACTTGTAAGAAAAAAAAATGCAATACAAAGCGCATAAAAGTAAATTTCATGAATTGCTTACTTTTGATGAGTTTTGCTTCAAAGCATATGTTCTGCAATTCAGCACTTACCACATCAATCTCTCAAAAAGGAAGTGCTACATGTATAGAGGTGTGGTCACACCGGCCGAGCGGAGCTGTAGTGGTCCTTTAGCGTAGTCTGCAAGTACAGACCCTAAGCTTTCTGTGTGAGCATGATACAGAGTATGCAACCTTTCACTACATGACACACTGCATTGTTTTTGCATTACCCCAGGCTGTAGGAAGGAACAATGCTGTGTGTGATGTAGTCACACAATACTTACCCTGTATCACGCTCTGCATAAGCACACACCGAAACACTAGGGTCGCCCCTTTCAGACTAAATCCTTACCGCTGAAGGACCTCTACAGCTCCGTTCAGCCGGTGTGACCACACCTTCAGACATATTAAAAATCGTTCTGATCTATTGACTGATATGGCTAGAAAACACATACAATGTTTTCCCAGTTGTCCATTCTATAAATAAAAATGATGAAATAGTCAACTCTACATAAGTTGAACCTCAATGAGCAGAATAATCACCCAGGAAAAGGTTGTTTTTTTTTCTTTTAAATAATGTATCCCAAACCTCTAAAATATCTAATTTCTTCTTGGTCAGAAGGATTTTGTTATCCTAAGAGATTCAATTCTGGCAGAGTTCCCCCCTTTATAATTTCCTTAATTTTTATTTTCTTACAAATTAGTTCAATTGGGCAAGATAAGATACAAAAAAAAAATGTAATATGGGGCTTCAACTGCTCCAAAAATCTAATACTGCAACATTGTAGAAATGAATGCAACAATGCCTAAAAATCATTTGTATTCTACCCTCTGCTAATGCTAGCGCTACTATATGTACATGATTTTAAGAAACTTGATTTAAAATTACAAGACAAAAGCTGCTGAAATTATTCAATAATCTGCTTCACACAAGACTGATATGAATGTAACATGATTAATATAAGAAACAATTTCAGTACTGATAAAAATTAATGTAAATCCTTAAATAACACTCTGCTTTGATTACCAAACGACTTATTTTCAAAGTGCAGATAGATTTTTAATTTATAACATTCTACATTAGTAGAAGGGATCATGGTATAATGAGTTATCTTTCTTGGAAAATCTGAGTGGTCCTGAAAAGGACCTACTCACTTCTGTTCTTTCAACGAGCATGTTCTCAAGATGAAGAGAACATGCTCATCAAAATGTCAAGAGTGGATAGGTCCTTTTCAGGACCACTTATATTTCTTAGAAAGATCGTTCATTGCACTATGATCCCATATACACTTTATTCATCTATACGTGAAATGTTCTAGCAATAATGTCATTCTACATGGTTCATACTACTCTACCACTTGAATGTTTTGGCATAATAGCTTAAGCTGACTGCAAATCATACAATTTAATCACAATCTGATTTTTGAAGAAAGTGCAATTGTATCTCTCAGAAGTATTTGAACACATAGAAAATATTTAATTAAGATTCTGAATAAGTAGTCAGGTTAATGGCCAATGATAAGACTTGGTATGGAAGAGCTGACCGAATCATAAACCTGAATCACACAATACCAACACAAAAGCAATTTTATCTCCATAAATGGTTGTAGAGTCAGTCTCTGTTGGGTATTCAGCAATGTGACAGAGTCACAAACCAAAGTCACACCAGAACACTCAACACCTCATCATCATATAATCATCTTCTGATGGTGGAAGAATTATTATCTGACAGACATTTGGAAGCGTGACTGAGTTACAAACCCGAGTCACACCTAAGAAACAACATCTCACCAGCATAAAGCAATTACATCTTCACAAATGGTGGAAGAATTATTCTCCATCGGGCAGTTGACATTGTGACTGAGTTCTAAACCCCCGAGTCACACCGTAACAGTCAACACCCTACCAACATCCAAGCAATTACATCTCAATACACAGTTATAGAATCAATCTCTGCTGAATTGCTGGCAGTATGACTGAGCCATAAACCCGAGCCATACTGTAACAATGGCTGTTACTTGGATGACAGGTTATACAAGCAATAACGTCCTAACAAACAGTTTTAAAATCAATCTCTGCTGAAGGACAGTATGACTAAGCCATAAACCCGAGTCACACTGTAACAATGGCTGTCACTTTGATGACAGGTCATACAAGCAATTATATAGCCACGCACCAAAAAGAATCAGTCTTCATTTGGGTAGCGAGATTGAGGCACTATCAGCTGTCTGAATGAGTACAAATGGCATGTCTACTTCTCTCACTTTGAATCCTTGAGGAAGACGGATTTCCCAAGCTCGTAGGATCCGATCATGATTGCACAAGCTGGAGTAACTTTGAATAGTCTGGGGAGGGTCCCTGGAGAAAGGAGCAAATGCATGAGACATTAAATCTGTTTATTTTAATTTCAACCATCAAATTACATCTCACTCAGAGTAAATTCTACACATGACTAGGAAAAAAATCGACAAAAATGTTTAGAATTATTCAGAAAAGAATACTTCCTTTCTTAGCACAAAAACAAGTAATGTAGAAACTCAAGGCAATTCCAGTGGGAAAAAATGAAAGATTCTATATCTATCATGGATATAGGTATTCTCCTTCCTTTTTTTTAACATGCACAACATCAAAAAGACCCAGATATAACATGGTATTAAAAAAATCTCATTACAATGAGAGTAAGTTGTAAATTTTACACATAGATTTCCCTTTGAAATATGTTTGCAGATAGAACGGCTAAAGTTGTCAATGAAGGAATTTTTTAAAAAGTATTAAAAAATATTCTAATACTTTCATTTCCATGTGTTAATCTTATCAAAACCAATCAATCAATTCCATTTTCCAATATCTATCTACTAGCACATCTGATTTGTTCTTTAAACTGGGACTCGAGGACATTTTATATTCAATTGAAATATGCCTTCATACTATTTCTAAAAGTAAATTACAAATAAATTTTATACAGTATTTAAAAATAATCCCATTGCATGATTTTTCTTAAGTAACTTGTCATTGTTAATAACTGATTTCTAGTTTTTGGAAGTATAGTGCGCTCAAATCATTACGATTGCAGTAGTCTATGAAGTGAGATAATAGTGGGAGCTGGATATTAACAAATTTTGTCTTACAGAATTGCACATAGCGATCACCATTTTGTATTAACATTAATAATAATCTAATACTCTCATACCTGCAAATAATCCATTGAGCCCCTTTTCAGCATGTAACTTCTTCATGATATGCAACGTGCTTGTTGAGGTGTGTTTTGACCCTGAAAATGAAGGTAAATGCAAACATTCAGCGAAATATCACAATTGTTTATTTGGGAAAACTCCCAGAAAATCTACCCCAAAGCCGTACTGACAGGATAATTTGTAGCTTTACTCAAAAGAAAATCATTACATATTCACAGTAAATACTAAATTTCCTGTCCTGAAAGTGTTTTTAAGTATTTAAAAAAAAATATCATTGAAAATAAATTTCGAACATATGGAGTAAAAGCCAGAGTCAGGTAAGGCTATGGATTGAATCTTGAATAAGTATGCATTGACGTAAAGGAAAACGTGGAAAACTGAATTTATTTCCAGATTGGCTTACTTCTTATTTCGCCAATGTCCCCAAGTTCAATCTGTCTGTGTGTCTTGAGGACATCAAAAGGCTGCGTCAAAACTCCTGCAATCTAGAAAAAAATCAAATCATTGACATTAAGATTATTATAGCTCTCTGAATCTGAACATATGTGGTGCACAAATCCTCTGCCCTATGTTGATAGAAATTGATATTTGAAGACATTATTCATAAAGTATAAAGTATAGAAGGTTGAACTCTGAACTAATCGAGGTTTAAAAGTGTCGCAGTTTGCAAAAGAAACAATGGCCAAAATTGGATATTTGACTGATCCGAGTTTGCTCACATATGAAGAAATATCAATATTTTACATTCTTATCAGGTTGGTAATGGTGAATTTGTGCTTGAAGTAATGTGACATGCATGATATTGTTTTTTCCAGAAGATATCACTTGACACATCTCAACATCTCATTATGAATAAATACATCAATAAATAAGTATATAAATGAATAAAGATAAATAAATAAGTAAATAAAAAAAGATAAATAAATAAATAGCTAAATAGACTTACTGTTCCTGCAAATGCTCCAGAGAAGAATGAAATGGGAAATGTTGGCGTAGAAAGACCATATTCCTTACATATCCTTGCCTTCAGAGGCTCATAGTTCAGCCATAGTATCACTACAAAAAATGAAAACAATATGATATATTACAATTTCAATTGCACAACCAGTAATCAATACGATGGGCAGGATACTTGTCAGAAGCCCCAAAACGAAATCCGTAATATGTCTACGTTATCTCTTAAAATGGGATTGGTAATGAAAGTTGATCTTTTCCCCTCCTATTCCATCCCTGACTTTATCCTTTATCCATATAATACCAAGGATTTATTTTTATCCCACCTAGAATTTCATTTCTATAATGGGGATTGCATAAAAAAAAGGCACAACATAATCTTCCCCCAGCTCTTCCTCTTCTTAAATATCAATGTCAACAGATCATTCTCACTGACACTCTCTCTTCATTTTTTTTTTAAAACAAACCTGAGAATGGTACATCTCTCCATAACAACACAATACCCTCTTCTCTCACTGCCATGCGTACGCAACCGACCATGTCTAAGTAGGTCAAAGGTCGAGACTGCATCTTGGTGCATATAAGCTCCACAGGCCTTATCATCCTCTCCCTCCTCCTCTCTTCGCACTCCCAATCCATCTCCTCTTCCTCCCTATCCCTTTCTTTCTCCCTCCTCATCTTTCAACATCATCAGATTTTTCACTTTCACCCTCATTTCTTCTTTCACAAACCTGAGAAAGGCACATCTCTCCACACCATAGGACTCCATCCCCTCCATAGTGACACCATACCCTCTTCTCTGACTGCCATGCATACACAACCAACCATCTCTGAGTAGGTCAAAGGTCGAGACTGCATCTTGGTGCCTATGAGCTCCACAGGTCTCATTATCCTCCCCCTCCTCCTATCTTCCCACTCCAACTCATTCTCCTCCTCTTCCTCCCTATTTCCTCCCAATTCTTAATCCCTTCCTTCTCCCTCCTCTTCTTCCAACACCATAAGATTTTTCGCTTTTACACCCTTTTTTCTTTCACAAACCTGAGAAAGGCACATCTCTCCACACCATAGGACTCCATCCCCTCCATAATGACACCATACCCTCTTCTCTAACTGCCATGCGAACACACCCAACCATCTCTGAATAGGTCAAAGGTCGAGACTGCATCTTGGTGCGTATGAGCTCAATAGGAGCTATCACTGTGCAGGCAAATACTGTAAGAGAAT
>BQKZ01012341.1:0-15701 GCA_036244855.1 Temnopleurus reevesii | reverse complement strand
TCATAGTGCATTGATTTTAGACATTGTAAAAATGCAAGAGAATAATTCTGTATATTGCCAACCTGATGAAGCACTTGAATTGCCAATTCGATAATCGAAAACAATCTAATGCATTATGTAAAATCTCTTTGTTTTTATCTTTAGATGACTGGGGTAACAAAAGAAAAATGTCTAGCTCTAATCCAGCGATATGAAGTTTCAGAAGAAGGCAGACAGAAAGGCTATTTAGGCATTGATGGTAAGTATAGTTACATTGTCAAGATTCATTGACTGATTTTTTGCAAAGAATGACAAGAAAATGTGGGTCCCAATGACATTCATGGGGCAGATCACTTTCACAAGCTTTGCACCAAGTTACAATTGTACAGTAATTAAAAGCTTTTACTAGAATTCTTGTGGCCAGATAAATGTCACAACATTGCTTTGTTTGTCCTTACACATTTATACTGAATTTTTTTTTCTAACATCATTTGTGAAATGTTGCAAATATTTGCTTGTTTTAATGAGAAATTTTAAAAATCTTACGAAATAAAAAAAAGTAAGCAAAATACTTAGAAAGTAACAAGGACCTACAACAATCGCTGGAGCAAAAAAAAAATCACTGCACACATATTATATACCCTTGATTTAAATAGTTCTTGCCTTATCCCAACATGGATAAACACTGATTGACAGTGCTTTACCGAGAAGCTGGGAAAAAAATCACACACATTCTCGGGTAGGAATTGAACCCACGATCTCCTAATGACTAGACAGATGTCTTACCACTAGACCACCGAGAACCGATGGTAGTGGCGGGCTCAATTCAAGGCAAGAATTATTTCAATTATTTTTATCTAACCATCACAAAAATCATTCAATATGCCTGTGATGCGTGGTGCATCGTGGGAGTAAATGTATCGATGTTCAAATCACATGACCATTCGCGCTACTGGCAGTAGGGTGATATTTCAGACACATCACACTCCATAACGATCCATATCACCAGAAAATTGTGTTCTCACTGCTAATTACAGCTATCCCAACATCAACGTTCGAACATCGCAGTTATTCGGTGTAGTGCGAACGCTCGTATCGTGATAGTGTTTACCTAAAGCCCCGGTCACATAGGACCCCGAAAACAACACGATTCTCCCCGACTCTTTGTTAATTCACAGTTAACTGCCTCAGAACAACGAGTCGGGGTGAATCATGATGCTTCCGGGGTCCTATGTGACCGGGGCTTTAATCAAATTCAAGAAATGACATTCTAGTGAATGATTTGCCTACTAAGATCATGCATTTCTCTGCTGGTTGAACTTGATCTGTGCAGAATTTGTTGTGGAGCATTTTTTTAGCTCTACCAAATGAATGTAATGATTGATATTTTGGGGTGTTATATTAACCTTTTACCCGTCCTTGTCGAGGATACGCACCAGCGCTCGCACGCTCTTGTCGACGATCCTCGACAATAATACAGCAATGCAATAAAACCCGTACAGTTGTATAATAGCGAGGCACGCGCCGGAAAATTGCATGCCAATCGATACTTCATACAACTTTATTCTGCAACAGTACATTTTCAAACACACTTTATATTTGATTTTTCCGAGTAAATCGCGATTTATTACAAAGTTTTTGATCGAGAAATTCTTCGAAGGTGATGGCACCCGCTCGCAAAAGGACCCGTATATTCTCGGTGGATGAGGCGAGAGAGATGGTCTTGAATCCTGACTAATTACAGGGTAATTACATGAGATTATATATGTCAAAGAATGGCTTTTGGATGCGGTAAGATGATCTACATCCTGTTCATTGAAATATTCCCAGGCCACTCCACTTCGTCAATGGCTGGTGTCTCTAATCTCTTGGCTTATCAGGACTGTCTGGACCCCTGAATGCATGAGTGCACTTCTTTACAATACAGCTTCTATGGGAGAGAAGAAAATTTTTTGAAAGAAAAAAACATCATCAATCAATAATTAGATTATTAGACCAAATGTGTAAATATATAAAACATGCCATACATGGTTGGAAAGCTTAAACTTTTTCCTACAAGTTTGCTACAATACGTTTTCTTTGAGAATGCACCAGTAAAAAGTTAGGACCATATGAACATAGCAATGTATCAGAAAAATATTTAAAACTGCAAGGGGGAAATTAATGCACCAGCCTAGGGAAACATAATAGGGCATAGAAAGAGTTAAGATTTTTATTTCAATTTTGTGGAAATGTCTCGGTCTAGCGGCTCTGACTCTCGCCTTTTAACAAAGGGCCTGTGGTTTGAAGCACTTAGAGCACTTAGAGACATTTTGTATTAAGTGCAATATAAATGTTTATTATTATTATTAAAATATTCCTTATGTAGGTTTCACAAGTTATCTACTATCATCGGAATGCGACATCTTCGATATCCAACAAAGAAGAGTATGCCAAGATATGACACAGTCATTATCACATTACTTCATTGCAGCATCTCATAATACGTAAGTATTTTATGTGTTATAAGCTACTATAAAGTGGGGGTATGTTATAAGCTACTGTAATGCAGGATTGTATTTTGGAAGCTACAAAGAAGTGTATATATGCCAAGACATGACACAGTCATTATCACATTACTTCATTGCAGCTTCTCATACTAAGTATTTTATGTGTTATAAGGTACTATAGGATGGGGGTAAAATGTTATAAGCTACTATGAGGTAGGGGCTAGAATGCTATTGTTGTATTGGGTTGCATTTAAAAACCTACACAGAAGAGTATGCCAAGACATGACACAGTCATTATCACACTACTTCATCGCAGCTTCTCATAATACGTAAGTATTTCATGTGTTATAAGCCACTGTGATAAAGGCTATAGTGTTAAAAAGTATCAGAGATTAGTATGCCAAGCTATGACACAGTCGTTCTCACATTACTTTATAGCAGCGCCTCATAATATGTAAGTATTCCATGTGTTATAAGCTACTATGGTGCAGGGGTAAAATGTTACAAGCTACTTTGAGGTGGGGGCTTCAACGTTATAAGCTACTGTGATCTAATGCTATAGTGTTAAAAACTATTGGAGAAGAGTAGGCCAAGATATGACACAGTCATTATCACATTACTTCATTGCAGCTTCTCATAATACGTATGTTTTTTATGTGTTATAAGCTACTATAAAGTAGGGGTAAAATGTTATAAGGTACTATGAGGTGGGGGCTAAATGTTATACATGTAAGCTACTGTAATGCGCGATTGTATTTTGGAAGCCACAAAGAATTATATATATATATATATATATGCAAAGATATGACACCGTCATTATCACATTACTTCATTGCAGCTTCTCATAATATGTAAGTATTTTAAGTGTTATAAGCTACTATAAAGTGGGGGCGATAATGCTACTGTAATTTAGGCGTATAATGTTATAAAGTATGTCAAGATATGACACAGCTGTTATCACATTACTTCATCGCAGCTTCTCATAATACGTAAGTATTTCATATGTTATAAGCTACTAATAAGTTGGGGTAAAATGTTATAAGCTACTGTGAGGTGGGGGCTAAATGTTATAAGCTACTGTAATGCAGGATTGTATTTTGGACTGGTACAAAGAAGAGTATGCCAAGATATGACACAGTCATTATCACATTACTTCATTGCAGCTTCTCATAATACGTAAGTATTCCATGTGTTAAAAGCTACTATAGTGTGGTGTAAAATGTTACAAGCTACTATGAGGTGGGGGCTTCAACGTTATAAGCTACTGTGATCTAATGCTATATTGTTAAAAACTATTGGAGAAGAGTGGGCCAAGATATGACACAGTCGTTATCACGTTACTTCATTGCAGCTTCTCATAATACGTAAGTATTTCATGTGTTATAAGCTACTATTAATTGAAGGTAAAATGTTATAAGCTACTATGAGGTGAGGGCTAAATGTTATAAGCTACTGTAATGCAGGATTGTATTTTGGAAGCTACAAAGAAGTATATATATGCCAAGATATGACATAGTCATTATCACATTACTTCATTGCAGCTTCTCATAATACGTACATGTAAGTATTTCAATGTGTTATAAGCTACTATAGGATGGGGGTATACATGTAATGTTATAAGCTACTGTTAATAAGGCTATAATTTAAAAAGCTGTCAGAGAAGAGTATGCCAAGATATGACACAGTCATTATCACATTACTTCATTGCAGCTTCTCATAATACGTACATGTAAGTATTTCAATGTGTTATAAGCTACTATAGGATGGGGGTATACATGTAATGTTATAAGCTACTGTTAATAAGGCTATAATTTAAAAAGCTGTCAGAGAAGAGTATGCCAAGATATGACACAGTCATTATCACATTACTTCATTGCAGCTTCTCATAATACGTAAGTATTTTATGTGTTATAAGCTACTATGAAGTGGAGGTAAAATGTTACAAGCTACTTTGAGGTGGGGGCTTCAACATTATAAGCTACTGTGATCTAATGCTATAGTGTTAAAAACTATTGGAGAAGAGTAGGCCAAGATATGACACAGTCGTTATCACATTACTTTATTGCAGCTTCTCATAATACGTAAGTAAAGTGGGGATAAAATGCTATAAGCTACTGTGATCTAAAGCTATAATGTTTATATTATACACTATCGGAGACTAATATGCAAAGATATGATACAGTCATTATCACATTACTTCATTGCAGCTTCTCATAATACGTAAGTATTTTATGTGTTATAAGCTACAATAAAGTGGGTGTAAAATGTTATAAGCTACTATGAGGTGGAGGCTAGAATGCTACTGTTGTATTTGGTTGCATTTAAAAACCTACAAAGAAGAGTATGCCAAGACATGACACAGTCATTATTACCTCATTGCAGCTTCTCATAATACGCAAGTTTTCCTTGTGTTAAGCTACTATGGTGCAGGGGTAAAATGTTACAAGCTACTATGAGGTGGGGGCTTCGACGTTATAAGCTACTGTGATCTAATGCTATATTGTTAAAAACTATTGGAGAAGAGTAGGCCAAGATATGACACAGTCGTTATCACATTACTTTATTGCAGCTCCTCATAATACGTAAGTATTTTATGTGTTATACGCTACTATAAAGTGGGAGTAAAATGTTATAAGCTACTATGAGGTGGGGTGATGCTCTATCAAAGGAAGGAACTACATGTATGCTGCTTGGCTGTTCACATTTTTTCTGGTCGAACCCATATGACAGGCATTTCTGGAAATAGCACGCTAATATAGGACCTTTTAAAAAAAATATCATAGCAATAATCACACAAAAAATATGTGCTCGAGAGCGAACATGCATTTTAATATAATCTAAGTGCTTTTGGTGCTCTGTCAAGGCTTTCTTTGTGTCCAATACACATATCTATGTTTTCATACGCTGGTCACTGATGATGTGTTTTATTTCAGGTACCTCACAGAGGATCAGCTAAAAGGACCCTCCAGTGTAGCAGCTTACGTGTCCGCATTACAGAAAGGATGTAGATGGGTGGAATGTGAGTAATTCATTAATGATGATTATTATGATGATGATGATGATGATGATGATGATGATGATGATGATGATGATGATGATGATGATGATGATGATGATGATGGTGATGATGATGANATGATGAAGGTGATGATGATGATGATGATGGGGATGATGATGATAATGCTGTTGATGATGGTGATGGTGGTAATGATGGGGATGATGATGGTGATGATGATGGTTATGATGATGATAAGGATAAGGATGATGATGATGATGCTGATGATGATAATGATGCTGATGATGGTAATGATGCTGATTATGATGACGGAGATGTTGGTGATGAAGATGATTATGATGTTGTTGATTAGCTAAAAGGACCCTCTATTGCAACAGTTTATGTGTTGGAGTTTATACAGAAAGGCTGTAGATGGGTG
Source organism: Temnopleurus reevesii (assembly GCA_036244855.1). Taxonomy (NCBI): domain Eukaryota; kingdom Metazoa; phylum Echinodermata; class Echinoidea; order Temnopleuroida; family Temnopleuridae; genus Temnopleurus; species Temnopleurus reevesii. The sequence goes on along the minus strand of BQKZ01012341.1, from coordinate 9,799 downwards.
GAATGCTAGTAATTCATTTGATAATTTATGCTTCACAATGATTAAGATTAGAATACATCCTCAATAGTTTGGTTTCATTCCTTGTTTTAAGCTTGAAAGCTTGCAAGTTCTTTCATGCTCATTAATTTCTATATTTGAACTGGGCCATTAGACCATGGTTTGTTTCTTTGATGCAGCACCAAGTACCTCCGATGATGTTTGAGGAACAAAAATTTGCAGTTTTCTGAAATAATAGACGTTGTACGTGCATTAGCTTCCCAAACCAAAAGTTACGTCCCCAAACTCAACAGATTGATATCAATGGTGTTTCGAGATATCATTTGCAATTGCCTTTTTTCGCTGCTGAGTATTGATTTTTTTTTCTGTAAATAACTGTAGTCCTGATTGTCTTATTTTTCTCAGTGGATGATTAGGATGGTGCGAACGATGAACCTCTCATCTATCAAGGTTATACACTCACAAAGATATGATGATGTTGATGATGAATAGGGTAACTATGGTGATGGTGGTGATGATGATAGTTAGTGTCGTGGTGTATGAGATGTGATTTTATAGTGTACATTTAGCATGTTATTTGTTGACATGTTGTCATTTTTAGTAACAGAAAGGAATAGAGTATGGCTGTAAATTGATTCCCCTACTTATGTACTTTTTTTCAGTGGATGTTTGGGATGGTGCAAACGATGAACCTCTTATCTATCACGGCCATACGCTCACATCGAAAATCCTCTTCAAATCGGTGATCGAAGCTATCAACCAACATGCTTTTGAAACATCAGAGTAAGTAATAGTAATAATAATATTGCTGATTTATATAGCGCTTTTCCAGTCAGTATGACTGCTCAAAGTGCTTCCGGTATTATTACTTGGGCAGTGTTTCACCAGGATACGAAAGACTTTACAAACGACTTTACAACTTTTTTTGTTCAGTGATTGAAACGTCTGTCGAATCCCTGCTGCCGCTCCAAGAATTTTAATTAGAAGGAAGCACTCTAAAAAAATTAATTTGCATTTTTATTATTCCTTTCCTATGCCTTTTAAGTGTATTGTTGTTGACTTTGTCATTGTGCTTGACCTTGACCAAGTTTGTGTTTGACCTTCATGCTATCCAGTAATCGTCTCAACAGAGAACCGTTGTATTGTGGAACAGCATCGAACATGGCCCACTGCATCATTGATGATCAAATCAAATCAAATCAGTTTTTGATGAAAATATGTTTATCATTGTATTTGACATTGACCATGTTTGTCATTGTGTTTTACCTAGACGATGTTTGTCATTTTGCTTGATCTTGACCATGTTTTAATTCTATTTGATCTTGACCATATTTGTCATTGTGTTTGACCTTCACAGCTATCCAGTAATCATCTCAATAGAAAACCATTGCACTGTGGAGCAACAACGAACCATGGCACACTCGTCAAATCAGTATTTGACGAAAGTTTGTTTACCATTGTATTTGACTTTGACATTCTTGTCATAGTATTTGACCTTGACATTGTTTTGTCATTGTGTTTGACCTTGATCCTCTTTGTCATTGTATTTGACCTTCGCAGCTATCCAGTAATTGTCTCAATAGAGAACCATTGTACTGTGGAACAACAGAGAACAATGGCACATTACATCAAGACAGTATTTGGTGATAAACTACACACTGGCCCGATTGACGAAGACCTCTCTTATCTACCTTCGCCTGAAGACCTCAAAGGAAAGATTCTTATCAAGGTGAGTGTTATAAGCTACAGTGTTTGTGTGTAGCAGTGTTTGGGTGTAGCAGTGTTATAAGCTACTGTGACAGAGGGTAATAATGTTATAAGCTACTGTGAGAGAGGATAACAAAGGTTGATGATAAACTACACACTGACCCGATAGAAGAAGACCTCTCCTATCTCCCTTTGCCAGAAGACCTCCAAGGAAATCAACGTAATTTGAACTATGGTGATAAGCTACTGTGTCAGAGGTTAACATTATTCAGTGACCGTGACCAGATCAATGAAGAGCTCTCCTATCTACCTTCGCCTGAAGACCTCAAAGGAAAAATCCTTATCAAGGTAGGTTGAACTGTGGTGATAAGCTACTGGGTAACAGGGGATTTGTGTTATAAGCTACTGTGTAGGGATGTAAACATTGATATAAGCTGCTGTATTAGAGGGTAGCATTTTTTGGTGATAAGATATACACTAGCCACATTTATGATGATCTCTCCTATCTACTTTTACCAGAAGACCTCAAGGGTAAGCTTCTTATAAAAGTATGTGGAACTGTAAGGATAAGCTACTGTGAAAGAGTGGAGTTGTGTTATAAGCTACTTTGTTTGGGTGAAGCAGTGTTAGAAGCTACAGTGGTTGGGTAAAGCCCAGGTCACATAGGACCCCGGAAGCAACACGATTCACCCCGACTCGTTGTTTTAAGTCAGTAAACTGTGAATTAACAAAGAGGCGGGGTGAATCGTGTTGCTTCCGGGGCCCTATGTGATGTGACCGGGGCTTAAACCAGTGTTATAAGTTAGTGTGTCTGACAATCTATTGTGTTCTCGCTGACGTGAGTGTTCATGCTGAGTTTCAGCATTTTGCTTTATTACAAATACAGCTGTATTCAGATCAAGTTAAAAGTGATAGATTTACCAATCGCAATTACGGAATGTGATTGTTTGCTTACTATTTTTACAGGGCAAGAAGCTACCTGATGATTTTGAGGGTGAGGAAGGCGAAGTAACGGATGAAGATGAGGGATCAGACACGGACAGAGGCAAGAAAATCAAGAAGGTATTCAAACATTCTTTACATCATCAAGATTCATGTGTCATGGATTATTGGTTCTCAGACCAATTCTCAGGGGATAGTTCACATCAGACAATTGTAAAATTCCCTCCTGAGAACATCTTTTCTTGTGGAGAATTCTCGCAAAGACAATGCCTCCAGTAGACAGCTCCCCCTTTATATGAGGATGATTCCTACCCCCCTCCCCCTCCATCCCCTGGAGTATTCTTACAGAGGTTCACTTCCCTTTACACAAACCCTACCTCACAACCGCCAATTGTGCTTCAGACAAAAGTAATGTTTTCAGGGAAGATTTTTCTCGTTCATGCGCAACAGTGATCCAACATAAGGGTCAAAGGTCAAAGGATAAATTGCCCATGAACCCCCCTTTACTGTAACATTTAATCAATCTGTGTACACTCCTATCTTAATATTTGCACTTCTCTTTTTCTTTTAACTTTTGTTTGTTTCTTTTGAGATCTTTCCTTTCTGTTTACTTTCACAGGGAAGATATTTCTCCTTCAGATGGGAGAGTGACCCCGATACAAGGGTCAAATGAATAAAAGATAAATTACTGTGAATCCCTTTTACTGTAACAGTTAATCAATTTGTACACTCCTATCTTTATATTTGCACTCCTCTTTTTTCTTCTAACTTATGTTTGCTTCTGTTTAGATCTTTTCTTTCTGTTCATGTTTTCATGGTAGATTTTTCTCCTTCAGGCGCGAGAGTGACCCTGACATAAGTGTCAAAAGGTCACAAGATAAATTGACAATGAACAACCCCCATTACTGTAACATCTATCTTCATATTTGCACTTCACTTTTTCTTCTAACTTTTGTTTGTTTCTGTTTGATTTCTGCTTTCTTGTTTTGTTTTCAGGGAAGATTTTTCTCGTTCAGGCGCGAGAGTGACCCTGACATAAGGGTCAAAAGGTTGAAAGATAAATTGACCATGAATCAAATAATGGCTTCCATAGTAAAGGTATAGACCATTCCTTGTGATGTCATACACCCGCCATGTTGGAGGGTAAACAATGAGGCAAAGTGCATCTGTTCAGCCAATGGCAATCCATTGTTTTGTATATACACAACAATTGTTTAGTAATATTGAATTGCCTCAGGGCGACAGGACATATATCCCCCAAATTGCAAATGAAGGTGACCTGTGTTGACCCTGAGGTATTTCAATATTGCTATTATTTACTAAATCAGAAACACTTTTGAAATATGTTAAATATCACGAGGATTTCAATTAACATGAAAATGACTTTTTATGTCTCCTCCACCCTCTGGTGGTCCTAGCAGCATAAGTAAACATTGAAATAAAGGCTTCATTATGGTAAAAGAAACATCCAGAAGTTTTAGTTGCCTTCTAAATGTCACTTCGTATGCCGTGGTTATGTCATCAACATCTGTCTTCATCAAGATCACGATATCAATTCAACGCAACTTAATGGTGATTTTGATGACACTTTAGACTTTTCTGAGCAGCCAATTCTGTTTTCAATTCGAATCGGACGACGATGTTATTCAGATGTCTCATGGGGTTAATAATATGCTCAAAAAAAGTTCTCATAGGAATACATAGTCTAATGCACAGGACTCTATTTGTTTTACCCTTCAAATTGGCCATCTATGACATCACCTAAAGCCATTGTCTTGCTGTGACAACTTCTTTGAAATCTTTCGCATTTGCGTGTACAGTTCCTGCAAGCCTTTCTTATTCTCAACATTAACTCCTATTTTGATGGTTTGTACATGGACTCATATTAGACATGGGTAATCTTTATTTCTGCCAACAGCAGCATGAGCAGAATGGACAAAGGATTTTGGACAAAGTAAACAACACCATTCAACTGTTCACAATAGCTAGATGCACACAAAAGAAATTTCTATCTCTCTTATTCTGCGGTGAAATTTCGTTTAGGCTTCATACAACGAATAGAGGAGTTACTTTACTTTGTGTCAGTGGAGCTCTTGTTAACACTTGAAAGAGGTTGTTTGCTTTGTCCCTTCTGCTCACCGTGTAGATTTGAAATTTTTATGTGAAGGCAGAAAGAACAGGGGATCTGGCTGATAGATCCATTGCATAATTTCGGGCAGCTAGAGAGCTAAAAGTGTTTTCTGTCGGTAAATACCTCATTGAAAACACAATTTACAGTCCATTTCTACTAACTCCATTGTTTAAAGGGAAACCAACCCCTGGGATTATCGTGCTCTCATTGAATGAAGAAAAATCAGATGAATAAACTGTGAAAATTTAAGCAAAATCTGACAAACCGTTCAAAAGTTATGACTTTTCAAAGTCACAGAGATATTACGATCCCTACCGCTCATGGGGATCCGTGCGATCGGCAAATTTGACGGAATCCGTGACGTCATGTCGGACAACTCCTCATTCACTCTGTATACAAAGTTTCGCATTTTCTCCCTTTTTTCGGAAAAGTCAACAAAATGGCAATTTTTGGTTGGGGTATAGCATTTCTGTATTGATTCTGCATGTATTTTGAGAAGAATGATGTTGCAACCTTACTCTAAATTTTACATTAATCCATTTTTTAAAATTCTATGTACAAAGTGAATGAGGAGTTGTCCGACATGACGTCACATATTCAGCAGAATTTACCGATCGCACGGATCCCCATCAGCGATAGGGATCGTCATATCTCAGTGACTTTGAAAATTCATAACTTTTGAAAACGAGTTGTCCGATTTTGCTCAAATTTTCACAGTTTGTTCATCTGATTTTTCTTCATTCAATGTGAGCACGGTAATTCCAAAGGCTGGTTCCCCTTTAACATTGATTAATCATTCCATTGCAGTGTGATTTTAATATCTGACTTCCAGCAGCCCATAAAAAAAAGAATATTATATTTGCAGATTATATTATACAAATTAGTCTCAAATACTAATTATTAAACATACTTTTATTTCTGACATCGATTTACCTGTCTCTTTTGTTTCTACTTGCAAAGATGTTAATTTTGCATTCCTGATATGTTAGTCATGAAATTTGCATCATAGGTCACGAGCCTTGCAACCCTGGTCACAGACTTCACATCGCAAATTGCCAATTTCATGATCTTTTCATCACAGCATAAATTACCTGAGTGTTTCAATAGCAAACATATACATGGGGGCGTGGTTGCACACATGCACTATCCTGCAAATCTCTGCATTATTTTTGCCCAAGATTGATGGCCGATATCAAATTTCATATAGAGGAAAACTAGCACCAAATTGTTACTTGCCAGACAGCTAAATTTTGTTGGCCTGAACATGTGGGCAAGAGGGTTTGTAGCGACCTCCCCTAGTTTGTATTAACAACTCAATCCTGAAATTATTTGAAAAAAAGTATTTTGAACATACATACACGTATGGACAATTCTACACAAAGGTTCATGTCAATTACAAATTCTGGCAGTCAAATGACTACACTCGAAAATGTTCTTTTGTATTTTTAAACATGCATGCAAACTTGAGTGTGTGTCCCTGCATCATAAATGCACTAATTCATTGCCCATTTCTTGGAGTGTTTTGTTTCTTTTTAAACTCAATCAAATTAAATTTCTTGTTTAAACAAAATGATTTTTGCGGGCAAGAATTTAACTCCTCTACTTTTCATTGGAGAAAGTCAAATTGCTAGTCGCCAACAACTTTCCAAAATAATATTCCACAATATTGAATATGCATAAATATTAAATGTCATGAATATTTCATGAATATGCATTAATACATATTTGCAATATAGTGAATCTACAGGAAATCTACAATCAAAGTGATGTACTGCATTCTGGATAAGTGATGTGCATTTTCATCCAAGAATTTCATCCAAGTATATTCCAAGTATCCAAGTATATTAAGATATAAATTTCCTGGAACTTCCAGGGATTTTTGAGAATTCTTCCATTTTTTTATTACTATACATGTACTATGAAAAGTAGAGATAAGTTTTCTGTTTTTTTAGAGTAAGGAGAACAAGTAAAACTCTACAATCGTATTGATATTACTTTTATTGTTTTTTTTTTCATAGGACGGTCTAAAGAAGAGGGGATTAATACGAGAGTTGTCCGACCTCGTTACACTATGCAAGTCTGTTCGCTTTCTAGGGTTCAACGAAGCGAGAATAAAACGTGAGTTCATCTATTCCAAATAGTTCTCTTGAGACCACATTTTGTTACATGTACCTAAATCGTATTGAATCTCAATCATGTATAGAATTATGTTGAAACATTCTGTGTTTCACAATGATTGGTCTTTTTTTGCTAACTCTAAGGGGGTGTTGTTCAAAATCAACTGCAAATCAACTGCAACTGTGACAACTGTAACGTGCATTTTCATTCGCGCACGGTATGCACATTTAACAAGACGCGCATGAAACAATGATTTTGATTGGCGCGTTCCGATCAAGTGCAACTTACGATCAATTGCAACTTTTGAGCAACAACCCCTAAGAGTGTTTTGACCAGTGATCCACTAACATTCTAAGTTAGCATGAAAATTCCACAAACCTGCAGTGTTTATTTAATTACATCTGTCATTGAATATAAATGTCTTTGTACTGATCATTTAGCTTTTGCTCTAAACACAGCAAAGAAATCAAACAACAATATATTGACTGTGTTGAGAGCAAAAGCTAAATATTCAGTTATTTTCAACCAACATACAAATGTAGATGAAGTTTCCTAATCGTAAATTTCTTGGTATTTGTCATATTTATTTCTTGCAAACAATATTGATCTGCATGTTGGTTTGTTTGAAAATTTTATTTTTTTAAGTTTTTAACTAATTAACTAATTAACTGTCATTTTCTGTTTTCTGTTTTGTTTTTTTATTGCAGAGAAATACTCCGAGATCTGTTCGTTTGTTGAGAATACGGCTGATAAGTTTGCTAACATGTGTCCAGAAGAATTTGTTAGTCATAACAAGCGATTTCTATCGAGAGTTTACCCCAACCCGAACCGAGTGGACTCAACTAATCTCAACCCACAAGATATGTGGAANAGGAGAACAAGTAAAACTCTACAATCGTATTGATATTACTTTTATTGTTTTTTTTTTCATAGGACGGTCTAAAGAAGAGGGGATTAATACGAGAGTTGTCCGACCTCGTTACACTATGCAAGTCTGTTCGCTTTCTAGGGTTCAACGAAGCGAGAATAAAACGTGAGTTCATCTATTCCAAATAGTTCTCTTGAGACCACATTTTGTTACATGTACCTAAATCGTATTGAATCTCAATCATGTATAGAATTATGTTGAAACATTCTGTGTTTCACAATGATTGGTCTTCTTTTGCTAACTCTAAGGGGGTCTTGTTCAAAATCAACTGCAAATCAACTGCAGCTGTGACAACTGTAACGCGCATTTTCATTCGCGCACGGTATGCGCGTTTGACAAGACGCGCATGAAACAATGATTTTGATTGGCGCGTTCCGATCAACTGCAACTTGCGATCAATTGCGACTTTTGAGCAACAACCCCTGAGAGTGTTTTGACCAGTGATCCACTAATATTTTAAGTTTACATGAAAATTCCACAAACCTGCAGTGTTTATTTAATTACATCTTTCATTGTGTAAGAATTTCTTTGAACTGAACATTTAGCTTTTGCTCTCAACACAACAAGGAAATCAAAGAACAATGTCTTTGCTGTGTTGAGAGCAAAAGCCAAAAACTCCGTATTTTCGACCAACACCGATAAACTTCCACAATCGTAAATTTCTTTGTATTTGTCGTATGTTTTTTCTTTGGAAAGATATTGATCTGGATTGTGGTTTGTTTGAAAATAAGAGATAAGTCTTTAACTAAATAACTGTGTGTCTTTTTCTGTTTTCTGTGTTGTTTCTTTGTTGCAGAGAAATACTCCGAGATCTGTTCGTTTGTTGAGAATACGGCTGATAAGTTTGCTAACATGTGTCCAGAAGAATTTGTTAGTCATAACAAGAGATTTCTATCAAGAGTTTACCCCAACCCGAATCGAGTGGACTCAACTAATCTCAACCCACAAGATATGTGGAACGTTGGTTGTCAGATAGGTGAGAGCAAACATAAATTACAGTATATGGGACTGGAGATTTGTGAATAGTGACATTACTTTCAATAGGTGGGACTGCATTGAATATTTCAAACACATAGTATCAACTGCAATGAATTGGACTGTGTTTGCAATAGTATGAGAACTTGATAAATCAACTTTACAAATCTCAATCCCGTATATTTGTTTGATGTTGTTTTACGTACCATATAGATACTACAAAACGGCAATTGTAGTACATTAGGACTGCAGATACTGAAGGTAAAAGAGGACACCTCTTGCAATAGGTGGGACTGTATTGGATGGTTGAATAGCATATTAGCAATTGCATGGAATTGGACCAGGTTAATCAAAAGGGAGAAGGGAGAGTCAACTATAATCCTAAATTAGTTAGGCACACAAATCTCAAACTCAAATATTTTGTTGAGTGGTAGCCAAGTTCTCACTGTGAGCAGAAGGGACAACGTAAACAACCTTCATTCAAGCATTAACAATAAAAATTTCCATTCTACTTGTTCTTCAGAAAAATGTTAAAGAAGAGTCGCACCAGGGATGTTGTCCCAGCCCTTGGTCCCTTCTTTTCACAGTGACTAGTTTAGATCCAACACCAACATTCGAAAACATAATTTCATCTTGTTTTTCTTCTTTTTCTCCACCTCCTCGTTTAGCTTTTCCTTATACTTGTGTGTTCACTTCATTTCCTTGTCATTTTGCTTATAATTAGGATTCTGCTAGGATCGAAAGCTCAAGCTCTTTTTTACTTCTTTTTTTTCTTATTATCAGTTGCTCTGAACTACCAAACACCAGGGTTGATGATAGATCTGTACGATGGCAAATTCCAGATGAACGGAAGCAGCGGATATGTACTAAAGCCTGCCATTATGAGAGAAGGTATGACTGGGATTTTTTTTCTATTTCATGTTTTACCAAGCTTAATCTTTGTACAAGCTGAGTCAGAATGACTTAACCCTAATCCCATTGGGATATTTCAGTCATCTCAG
>BQKZ01012340.1:13212-31528 GCA_036244855.1 Temnopleurus reevesii | reverse complement strand
CACTGGTGGAAATGATGAGAAGAGTTATCCAGTGGAGCTACTTCAACCAGGCTAAGAGGATATGAGCAAGTCAATTTGAGCAGTCCTCAAGGAACCAGCGAGATAAACCAAGCAAGCACTGGTAGAAATGATGAGGAAAGCTGGCCCAGTCATACTACTGATGATGGAGAAAATGAGGAGGGAAGTTTGTTCACTGATAGATGCTACCGCAACCAAGCTAGAATAATATGAGCTGGTCGATTTGAGCAGTCCTCAAGGAACCGGGCAAGCCCTGATATAAATGCTTAAGGAAATAAAGTTGGCCTATGGAAACAACGACAACCAGGATAAAGGAATATGAGAAAGTCACTTTGAGCAGTCCTCAAGGAACAAAGCAAGCCCGGATATAAATGATGAATGAGTGTTAAGCTTTCAGCGCCATGAGCACCGATAAGGTGGACCTGTGCGCTATACAAGTAGCCACCATTATTGTTATTATTATTATGAAGGAAATAAAGTTGGCCTATGGAAACAACGGCAACCAGGATAAAAGAACATGAGCAAGTCACTTTGAGTAGTCCTCAAGGAACCGAGCAAGGACTGACAGAAATGATCATGGAAATGAGGAGAACACTGGCCCCGTGATACTACATCAAGGCTAAAAGAATATGAACAGACCAATTTCAGCAATCATCAAGGAAGCAAGAAAGTTGTGATAGAAATGATGGTGTAAATATGGAGGAAATGTGGCTCAGGTAAACTGCTGCATCAAGGCAAAAAGAATTCAAGCAAGTCAATTTGAACAGTCCACAAGGAACCAGTGAGATAAACCAACCAAGCACTGACAGAAATTATGGAGGAAATGAAGAAGAAAATGGTATTAGGCCGTGAAACTACTGCAACAAGACTAAAGGATATGACCACGTCAATTCGAGTAGTCAATGAACTAAGTAACCCTCATAGAAATGATAAATTACAGTATGAGAAAAGTTGATCAAAGGATTCTACTGCAAACGGGCTAAAATATATATAGTCAATTTGAGCACTCTTCAGGAAACCAGCGAGAGGAACCTGGCCAGCGTTGATAGAAATGATGAAGGTAATGAGGAGGAAACTTGGCACAGTGAAACTACTGCAACCAGGATATAATAATATGAGCAAGACAATTTGAGCAGTCGTCAAGGAAACAAGCAAGGACTGATAGAAATAATGAAGGAAATGAGGAGGAAAGTTGGCCCAGTAATACTACAGCAACCAGGCTTAAAGATTGTGAGCAATCCAATTTGAGCAGTCTTTAATGGAACCAAACAAGCACTGATAGAAATGATGGATGGAGGAGATGAGGATAGTTGGCCCAGTGAAACTACAGCAACCAGGCTAATAGAAAATATGAACAAGTCGATTTGAATAATCCTCAAGGAACCAGCGAGATAAACCAAGCAAACACTGACAAAAATGATGAGGAAAGTTGGCCCAGTTAAACTACTGCAACCAGGCTAAAATAAGATGAGGAGATTAATTTGAGCAGTCCTCAATGAAATATTGAGATGAACCAGAAATGAGGAGGAAAGCTGGCCCAGTGATATTTCTGATGATGGAGAAAATGAGGAGGGAAGTTTGCTCACTGATAGATGCTACCGCACCCAAGCTAGAATAATATGAGCTGGTCAATTTGAGCAGTCCTCAAGGAACCAAGCAAACCCTGATATAAATGATGAAGGAAACAAAGTTGGCCTATGGAAACAATGGCAACCAGGATAAAAGAATATGAGCAAGTCACTTTGAGCAGTCCTCAAGGAACCAAGCTGCCCGGATATAAATGATGAAGGAAATAACGTTGGCCTATGGAAACAACGGCAACCAGGATAAAAGAACATGGGCAAGTCACTTTGAGTAGTCCTCAAGGAACCAAGCAAACCCTGATATAAATGATGAAGGAAACAAAGTTGACCTACGGAAACAACGGCAATCAGGATAAAAGAATATGAGCAAGTCACTTTGAGCAGTCCTCAAGGAACCAAGCAAGCCCGGATATAAGGTTGGCCTATGGAAACAACGGAAACCAGGATAAAAGAACATGAGCAAGTCACTTTGAGCAGTCCTCAAGGAACAAAGCAAGCCCGGATATAAATGATGAAGGAAATAAAGTTGGCCTATGGAAGCAACGGCAACCAGGATAAAAGAACATGAGCAAGTAGAAATGAGGAGGAAAGTTGGCCTAGTTAACAAAATATGAGCAAGTCAATTTGAGCAGTCCTCAAGGAAGAAGCGAGATCGAGAGAACAAGCACTTATAGATCAAGCAAGTTGATCTGAGCAGTCCTCGAGGAACCGATCAAGTTCTGATAGAAACGATGGAGGAAATGAGGAGGAAAGTCGGTACTACTACAACCAGGCTCCAGTTAAATTAAGGGGTCCTCAAGGAACAAATGAGATGAACCAAGCAAGAAAATTAAGTTGGCCCGGTGATACTTCTAGAACAAGACTAAAGGAATTAGAGCAAATTAATTTGAGCAGTCCTAAAGGAACAAGTGAGATGAACCAAGTAAGCACTGATAGAAATGATGGACGAAATGAGGAGGAAAGTTTGCCGATTAAAACTTCTGCAACCAGGCTAAAAGAATTTGATCAAGTCAATTTGAGCAGTCCTCAAGGAACCATCCAAGCACTGATAAAGTTATGGGGGAAATGAGGAGGAAAGTTAGGAAAATGATACTACCGGAATCAGGCTTATAAGAATATGAGCAAGTCAATTTGAACAGTCCACAAGGAAAAAGCGAGATGAACCAAACGAGCCCTAGTAAAAATGACGAAGGATATAAGGAGGAAAGTTTGCCTGGTGAAACTACTGCAACCAAGCTAAAAGACTATGAGCAACTCAATGTGAGCAGTTCTCAACAAAGTAAGCAAGCCCTGATAGAAACGATGAAGGAAATGAAGAGGAAATTGACACAATAAAACTATTGCAACCAGGCTAAAATAAGATGAGGAGATTAATTTGAGCAGTCCTCAATGAAATATTGAGATGAACCAGAAATGAGGAGGAAAGTTGGCCCAGTGATACTACTGCAACCAGGCAAAAAAAGAAAATAAGCAGTCTTCAAGGAACAAGTGAGATGACTCACATGACTCAAGCAAGCACTGATAAAAATGATGGAGGATATGAGGAAGAGAGTTGACCAAGTGAAACAATTAAAACCAGGATAAAATACTACGAACAGGTCGATTTTAGCTGCCCCCACGGAACCAGTGATCGAGATGAATCAAACAAGTCCTAGAAGAAATGATTGAGGAAATGAGGAGAACATTTTGATCTAGTGAAACTACTGCCACCAGGAAAAACGAATATGAGCAGTCCTCAAGGAACCAATCGAGCACCGATGGAAATGACAGAAGAAATGGGGAGGAAAGTTGGCCCAGTGATTGAGTGAAACTACTGCACCAAAGCTCAAAGAATATGAGCAGATCAATTTGGGGGCAGCCTTTAAGGAACCAGTGAGAGAACCCAAGCAAGCACTGATAGAAATGATGTGGAAATAAAAAGGAAAGTTACCCAAGTGATACGACGGCTAAAGGCTAAACGGCACTGATAGAAATGATGGAGGAAATAAGGAGGAAATTAAGTTGGCTCAGTGATACTACTGCAGCCAGGCTTAAAGAATACGAGCAGGTCAATTTTTGCAGTTCTCAAGGGACCAGCGAGATTAACCAAGGGAGACCTGATAGAAATGATGAAGGAAATGAGGAGGAAAGTTGGCCCAATGATACTACTGCAACAAGGGGATAAAATAATACGAGCAAGTCAATTTGGGCAGCCCTCAATGAACGAATGAAGCGCCGATTATAAAAGAAACGTGGAAAGTTGGCGCTGCCCGGTGACACTTCTGCAACAAGGCTAAAAGAATATGAGGAAGTCAATTTGAGCAGTCCTCAAGGATACAACGAGATTAACAAAGCAAGCACTGATAGAAATGATGGAGGAAATAAGGAGAAAAGTTGGCCCAGTAAAACTACTGCAACCAGGCCTAAAGAATATGAGCAAGTCAATTAGAGCAGTCCTCAGGGTGCTATCAAAATGCACCAAGCAAACCCAAATAGAAATAATGGAGCAGATGAGAATGAAAGCTGACCCGACTACTGCAACCAGGCTAAATGAACATAAGAAAGTCAATTAGAGCAGTTCGTAAGGAACCAACAAGTGAGATGAACCAAACAAGCACTTTAGAATTGATGAAGAAAAAAAAATGCCAAGTGATAATACTGCAACCAGGCTAAAAGAATATGAGCAAGTCAATTTAAGCAGTTCTTAAGGAACCAGAGAGATGAATCAACCTCGCCCTGACAGAAATGATGGAGGAAATGAGGAGGAAAATTAGTGAAGTGCAGCTACTACAACCAGGCTAAAAGAATATGAACAGGTCAATTTGAGCAGTCCTCAAGGAACCAGTACAGTGAGATGAAGCAAGCAAGAACTAATAGAAATGATGGAGGAAATGAGGAGGAACCTTTGCCAAGCATGCCAAGTGAAACTGCTGCAACCAAGCTAAAAGAATCTGAGCAAGTAAATTTGAGCAGTCCTCAAGGAACCAGCGAGATGAACCAAGCAACCACTGATAGAAATGATGGAGAAAATGAGGAGGAAAGTTTGCCCAGAAATACTACTGCATCAGCAAGCAAACTAAAAGAATATGAACAAATCAATTTGAGCAGCTCTCAAGGAATCAAGCAAGCACTGATAGAAACGATGGAGGAAATGATACAAATGATGGACTGAGGAAATAAGGAGGAAATTTGGCCCATCGAAACTAATGCAACCAGACTTAAAGAATATGACTCATGATCATGTCAATTTGAACAGTCCCCAAGGAACCAGTGAGAACAACCAAGAAAGTCCTGATGAATGAGGAGAATTGGCCAAGTGATACTAGTATTAAAAATATGAGCAAGTCAATTTAAGCAGTCCTCAAGGAAATGGAGATGAACCAAGCAAACCCTGTTAGAATTGGTAAAGGACATGAGGAGGAAAATTGGCTCAATGGTACTACTGCAACCTGGCTGAAACATATAACTATGTAAATTTGAGCAGTCCTCAAGGAACCAGCGAGACACACCAAGAAAGCACTGTTAAAAAGATGGAAGAAATGAGGAGGAAAGTTAGCTCAGTGATGCTACTGCAACCAAGATAAAAGATTATTAGCAAGCCAATTTAAGCAGTCCTCAAGGAACCAAGCAAGCATTTGTTTGTCAGAGGACTCAAGGCACATCAATTTGCGAATCAACAATGCTACAGAAGTTTGCGGCCACGGTGTGTTCAACCCACGCTTCCCCTGGATTCTGCTNATTGGTTAATAAATTAGCGATACCGGCAAATTCTGTTGAAAAGTGATCGCACTATTAGGTGTTTTCGGCCCGATTTATGCAATATGATTGATAAAATGTGCATAAAACTAGTCCCAGGTCTATCTTTCATTAGTTATCTAAGCACATCATAGATAATTTCTAACTGTATACATGTTCTTGATAACTTATAGGCGATTTTATGCATCGATGTAAGATCTATTTTTGTTAGGTACATAAGTAAACTGTGTAAATCAATGAAGTGAAACGAGGCAACGCACACAGCATGTCGTCATCACCATTAAGAGCACATTTCCACCCCTTGCATTAAGGGGCGGACAAATAATGTTTAGTGCTTTTTATTATGGTAACGAGAGAGAATTTGACATTCAGATACCTGTACATGTATTTATGCTACATGTATATCAAGCCATCGATTGAAGCCTGGTTGATTTTCCTCAAGCTCTGGTCTTTAAGATTTGTTTTATAGAAGGGTTGAGACGCGTACTACGTACTGCATATGTTGTTTCCCTATCTTTCATCCTACTTTTTTTCCTCTTCAATTTACTGTTTTGTTGATTGTTTATATGTATTTTATTGTGCTTATTTTGTTTATGTGTTATATTTTAACGAAATTGAATAAATTGAAATGCCCCCCCCCCAAAAAAAAAGAAGGCGCCACTGCTTGAGACTGTATGGACCATGATTTTCATAGAATGCCTGTTTATTTAGAAATTGTAAAATGTGATTTGAAAATTACAATTTCTTCTTTTTTTTCATTCATGTGACTGAAGTAATTTGATAGAATTATAAATACAGTGTATGATACTTCAAGGGCAATTTCATCATTACTCCAAAAATAGTATCATAACAGGCGCGCACCCAGGATTTTCATACCCAGGGGGCTGAGCCCAAATTTGACGCCCCCGCCCCTCCCCGCTAAGCTGACAACCAAAATAAAAAATTTCCTTACCTCAAATTTGGCGCCCCCCTCAGCGCCCCCAGGGGGGCTGAGCACAAATTTTGCCGCCCCTGCCCCTTTGGCGCCCTCTTATAAGCGCATTTAGTCAACAAATTTTGGCGCCCCCCTGGCTCTGACCCGGGGGCTCGCGACCCCATAGCCCCCCCCCCCTAGTTGCGCGCCTGCATAACATCAAGCATTAGATTAAAAAGTAAAAACCTCAGTCTGGTTACATTATTACATCTGAGTTAAATTGAAAATTCAACCGGTTGGTACCTAAATCACATTCAAATGCATATATGATGATTGTTTTCGCTTTTCAAAGAATAAACCTTAATTATTGCTCTTGCGGAAAACGTTTTAGACCGGTAGAATGGAATCATCTGCAAGATACTCAACGAGATTTAGTTGGTTTTTTTGGTATCATTTTGTATCTAATTGTCTTTTTTTTTTTTTACCGTGTGGTGATAATATTTACCTATCTATCTATCCGATGTGCAGAAAGAAATTGATGAACTGGAGAGCACCTTGAAAGATCAGAGCGCTGCCATCACACAAAGACGTGAGGAGCTTCAGGTGAGCTGCTTTCGCTTTATATTTTCAAAATGAAAAAGAAAAATGATTCCTCAATGACTTAATATATATAATACCATTCTGGTGCATAAATGCCAATAATGTGGATAATATATTTATTATTTCAAGGACCACGTCTTTGTATCTTAAGGCTATTTTTAGTACCTTAACTGGCTTAATTTGTTTATTAGCATTCTAGTTTACAAATGCCAATAATCTGGGTATCTTTTATTTTATGCTCCATTCCCTTGTATCCAAAATCATTGTTAAATAAATCAAATTAGTGATTATCACATGACCATAGACAATTGGTTAGCATTCTATCCATCATTTGTATAAGACTCGTCAGTCTTCAACATTCAGAATGACTCGTTACCCTCATGCGAAAGAAGAAGGTAAACTATTTGAAAGAAGACAGAAAATCAAGAGTATTCGACAATTTTAGGTGGCAAAGGTGGTGAAGTATTATTATCAGTAGTAATAATAATAATAGTTATAATGATAATAATAATGATAGCAAAATAATAATACTGATAATACTACTAATAATAGCAAAAATAATATTGATTATAACAATAATAATAATGGTAATGATTAAATATAAGTGCCACTATCACGACTATGCTATAATTCAATTGTATGTTAATCATTGCATCGATTTTTAAAAACTAGAATCAGATTGATGAGCTGGAAAACAGATTGGAAGATGAGATGCAAACAAAGCAAGAGGCTCAGGAGCTTTTGCAGGTAATTAGTTATAATATTCCATCGGGGTGGAAGAATAAGACAGACAGAGAGAGAGAGAGAGAGAGAGAGAGAGAGAGAGCCAGAGAAGTGAGATATAGGGGCGGGGGCAAAGGGGGCCATTGCAAAAATGGTTTAGGGGGCGTCAAATAGCTCATGGGACCGCTAATAACACGCATTGCATTGTCTGATATTTAACATTTTATATCACATTGTAATTGAACATCCAAGTTACATGTAACATCAGAAATTCTATGTTAGAAATAAAAATTAAACTCGATTCAATTGAAATAAACATGAGCACTTCGAGAAACCAATTTGTTTGACTGACATTAACGATAAACACAAATAAGAACGAATCTTTATTTCGCTTCGTATGTTTTCTTGCTATCATTCTCTCCAGGATTATCTTTGCAAGCAGATGCAGACATCAGAGACTCAAACGGATAGTGGGGTTTCTGTCTCCTCTTCAAATAAATCTGAGGAAGTTGAGCTGCCATCAGCTGACCCTGAGGAGATCTTCTACGATGCCCTCTCAACTTTGGACCAATCCGAGAGCTCTGAAGAAGTTTTCTATGACGCCTTCTCAACAATGGAGGATGTCGTTCCAGGTGGACTGATCACCAGTTCTGGAGAAATCTTCTTTGACGCTCTCACTGCCCTAGACGACATCGCTTCCGAAGAGTTGTCTTACCATTCAGCTCAGTCTTCAGTGTCAAGCGAAGGTCAGTCAGAGGAGCTGTTCTATGACACTCTGGATTTGTCGGATTCCCTGAACAGAGCTATCATGTCCACGAATAGCGACCTTGAGGTTGCTTTGAAGGCTTCACCACAGGCCAAAGGAAAGGCTGCTGACGGGACCATTGTCTGCAGCATGAAAGACCTCATCTATTGGGATGACACCAATCGTCCTGCCCGACTTGGTAGTGGAGCTTCCGGGACCGTCTATCTCCGTCGCCATGCGAGGACCAACGAGCCAGTCGCCCTCAAGGTCATTGGTGTACCTGCAGATGGACCAGGCAAAGAGGGCCGAAGGAGGAGGGACGCCATTGACAAGATCCTGAACGAGATGCACATCCTTGCGGAATTGGCGCATTTGGAATGGTTCCCAGAATTCTACGGATGCTGCAGGGTCGGTAAGGACGTCATCGGCATTGCTATGGAATTCTGCGGAGACATCGAGCAAGGAAAGAGCTTCTCCTTTATAGACTGCATGGACGGCAAGGGTCCCGAGCTTGAGAAAGATTCCTGGATGGGAATCATCCTGGATGTCACCAATGGACTCATGAAGATGCACAAAGTCGGATACCTCTGTAATGATCTCAAGGAGGACAACGTGCTTATCGTGAAGATCGATGGCGAATGGCGAGCTAAGATCATCGACTTTGGCTGGTCTTGCGGTATCACCACAGCATCGATCATGCCTTTTTCAAATTCTCAAAGGCACGCCTACAGAACGAGTCGGGCATACAACTACATCGCTCCCGAGTGTGCCCTTGGAGGGCAGCCGTTCTCCGTCAGCAGTGACATCTACTCCCTAGGAAGACTAGCAGCATTCCTTGGACAGGAGATACCAACCTTGAAGGTCATTGGGGATTACGGATTTCACATCTACACATGCCAGCCATGGAAGAGACCATCACTTGGGAAGATTTACCAGATGATCATGTTTTTAAGGCGCCACCGGTAAGAAATGCCACCCTGCGGATCTGTGTTTGGCCCCAAAACAACTGGTAAAGGATTCTTGAATGAACTAATATATGAAACATC
The DNA here is from genome assembly GCA_036244855.1 of Temnopleurus reevesii. NCBI lineage: Eukaryota > Metazoa > Echinodermata > Echinoidea > Temnopleuroida > Temnopleuridae > Temnopleurus > Temnopleurus reevesii. Next base: position 22,165 of record BQKZ01012340.1, on the reverse strand, counting down.
AGTAGATAAAACGGGCCAGAAAGCAATCTTAGGAATGCTACTACAACAAGGCTGCAGCATGGATTTATTTGGACATTGGGTTCTCAGGAAACAATGCAGCATGGATAACAATGACCTAACATTGACACAGATTATTGGCTGGCCTGGATGTTAACGATCAAATAACTACCTCATACAGATGCATGAAAAGGGATCCCTCTTCAATGATCTCAAAGAAATAACAATCATTCAGCATGATTAACCAACAAATATATCAGGCAGTACTAATGAGAAAGTACAATGTAATGCCTTCCGCAACATTACTACAGCTACTTCAAGAATTTCTGAAAGACCCAGCTTGGTTACTGTAAACAGATGTAATGAGGAGGAATGTTAGCGAAACGAAACCAGTATAAAAGAATATGAGCAACTCAATTTGAGCAGTACTAAAAGAACCAATGAGAGCAATCAAGAAACACTGGTGGAAATGATTAAAACCGTTACCCAGTGGAGCTACTTCAACCAGGCTAAGAGGATATGAGCAAGTCAATTTAAGCAGTCCTCAAGGAACCAGCGAGGTAAACCAAACAATCACTGGTAGAAATGATGAGGAAAGCTGCCCCAGTGATACTACTGATGATGGAGAAAATGAGGAGGGAAGTTTGCTCACTGATAGATGCTACCGCAACCAAGCTAGAATAATATGAGCTGGTCGATTTGAGCAGTCCTCAAGGAACCAAGCAAGCCCTGATATAAATGCTTAAGGAAATAAAGTTGGTCTATGGAAACAACGGCAACCAGGATAAAAGAATATGAGCAAGTCACTTTGAGCAGTCCTCAAGGAACCAAGCAAGCCCTGATATAAATGATGAAGGAAATAAAGTTGGCCTCTGGAAACGACGGCGACCAGGATAAAAGAACATGAGCAAGTCACTTTCAGTAGTCTTCAAGGAACCGAGCAAGGACTGACAGAAATGATGAAGGAAATGAGAAGGAAAACTGCCCCCGTGATACTACATCAAGGCTAAAAGAATACGAACAGATCAATTTCAGCAATCCTCAAGGAACCAAGCAAGCCCTGATATAAATGATGAAGGAAACAAAGTTGGCCTATGGAAACAACGGCAACCAGGATAAACGAATGTGAGCAAGTCACTTTGAGCAGTTCTCAAGGAACAAAGCAAGGACTGACAGAAATGATGAAGGAAATGAGAAGGAAAACTGGCCCCGTGATACTACATCAAGGCTAAAAGAATACGAACAGACCAATTTCAGCAATCCTCAAGGAAGCAAGGAAGTCCAGATAGAAATGATGGTGTAAATAAGGAAGACATGTGGCCTAGTTAAACTTCAACAAGGTTAAAAGAATCTGAGCAAGTCAATTTGGGCAGTCCTTATGGACCCAGCAAGATGAACCAAGCAAGCACTAATAGAAATGATGGAGGAAATGATGACGACAGTTGGCCCAGTAAAACTACTGCAAGAATATGAGCATGTCAATTTGAGCAGTACTCAAGGAACCAACCAAGCAAGCCCTGGAAGAAATGCCGGAAGAAATGAGTTGGGAAGTTGGAACAGTGAAATTACTGCAACCAGGCTAAAAGAATGTGAAGAAGTCAAGTTCGGCAGTCCCAAGGAACCTATGAGAAAAGCCAAGCAAGCATTGAGAGAAATAATAGAGGAAATGAGGAGGAAAGTTGGTTCGGTGATAATACTGCACCCAGGCTAAAAGAACATGAGCAAGTCAATTTGAGCAGTCCTCAAAAGGAACTACCGAGATGAACCACGTAAGCACTGGTAGAAATGATGGAGAAAATTAAGTGGAAATTTGGCCCAGTAAAACTACTGCAACCAGGCTAAAAGAATATCAACAGGTCAATTAAAGCAGTCCTCAAGGAACCAGCAAAATGATGAACCAAGCCAACACTGATAGAAATGATGGAAGAAATTAAGAGGAAAGTTGCCCCAGTGAAACTACTGTAACTAGGCTAAAAGAATATGATCAAGTCAACATTGGCAGGCCTCAAGGAACCAGCGAGATGAACCGAGCGAGCACTGATAGAGATGATGGAGGAAATAACGAGGAAAGTTGGCCGAATCAAACTACTGCAATCAGGATAACAGAATTTGAGCAGTCCTCAAGAAACCAGCGAGATGAACCAAGCAAAGACTCAAAGAAATGATGGAGGAAATTAGGGAGAAAGTTTGCCCAGTGAAACTATACTGCAACCAGAGACAGGAAGAATATGAATAAGGAGATTTGAGCAGTCCTGAAGGAGCTAACGAGATGAACCAAGCAAGCACTGGTAGAAATGATGGAAACAACCAGGAGGAAAGTTTGGTCAGTGATATCACTGCACCCAGGCTAAAAGAATATAAGCATGTCAATTCAAACAATCCTGAATAAACCCTAACATGAGCCAAGCAAGTCCAGTTAGAAATAATGAAGAAAATAAGGAGGAAGGTCGGCCCAGTGAAACTACTGCAACCAGGCTATAAGAATATGAGCAAGTCAATTTGAGTAGTCCTCAAGGAACCAATGAGATGAACTAAGTAAGCACTGATAGAAATAATTGAGGAAATGAGGAGAAAAGTAAGCCAAATGATACTACTACTGCAACCAGACTTTAAGAATATGAGCAAGCAAATTTGGGCAGTTCTCAAGGAACAAGTGAGATGGACCTAAACAGCATTAAAATTATGGAAGAAATGAGGAGAAAATTTTACCAAGTGATACTACTGCAACCAAGCTGAAAGAATATGATCAAGTCAATTTGAACAGTCCGCAAGGAATCAGCCAGATAAATCAAGCAAGCACTGATAGAAATGAGGGTCGAAATGAGGAGGAAAATTATCCCAGTGAAACTACTGCAACCAATTAGTTAAAAGAATATGAGCAAGTCAATGTGAGCAGTTCTCAATGAACCAGGCAAGAATTACTGATAAACATGATGAGACGATGAGACTGATGAGATGAAGCAAGCAAGCCCTGGTAGAAATGATGGAGGAATTGAGGAGGAAATTTAGTCCATGGAAACTACTGCAACCAGGCTAAACGATATGAGCAAGTCAATTTGAGCAGTCAAGGAACCAGTGAGATGAACCAACCTATCACTGAAAGAAATTATGGAAGAAATGAGGAGAAAAGTTGGTCCAGTGATCCTACTGCAACCGGGCTAAAGTAATACGAACAAGTAAATTTGAGCTGTCCTCAAGGAATCAGCGAGATAAACCAAGCAAGAATTTAAAAAAATTATGAAGGAAATGAGGAGAAAAGTTGGTCCAGTAAAACTACTGCAACCAGGCTAAAAAAACATGAGCAAGTCAATTTGAGCAGTCCTCAAGGAAGAAGCGAAATCGAGAGAACAAGCAATTATAGATCAAGCAAGTTGATTTGAGCAGTCCTCGAAGAACCAAGCAAGTTCTGATAGAAATGATGGATGAAATGAGGAGGAAAGTTGGTACTACTACAACCAAGTTCCAGTTAAATTAAGGGGTCCTCAAGGAACAAATGAGAAGAACCAAGCAAGAAAATTAAGATGGCCCGGTGAAACTACTGCAACCAGGCTAAAAGATTATGAGCAGGTCAATTTGAGCAGTCCTCAAGGAACAAGTGAGATGAAAAACGCAAGCCCTGATAGAAATGATGGAGGAAATAAGGAGGAAAGTTGGCCTAGTGAAACTACTGCAACCAGGCCAAAGGAATATGAGCAGGTCAATTCGAGCAGTCCTCATCAGGGAACAAATGAGATGAAAAACGCAAGCAGTGATAGAAATAAAGGAGGAAATGAGGAGTAAAGTTGGCCAAGTGAAACCATTGAGATGAAACGAGCAACCACTGACAGAAATGATGGAGGAAATGAGGAGTAAAATTGGCCAAGTGAAACCATTGAGATGAAACGAGCAACCACTGACAGAAATGATGCATGAAAAGAGAAGGAAAGTTGGCCCAGGGAAACAACTGAAACTATGCTGAAAGAAAATGAGCAGGTCAAGTCGAGCAGTTTTCAAAGAACCAATGAGATTTACCAATCAAAGCACTAATAGAAATGATGGAGGAAATGAGGATGAAAGTTGGCCTTGTGATATACTACTGCAACCAAGCTAAAAGAATATGAGCAAGTAAATTTGAGCAGTCCTCAATATGCTCAAGGAACAAGCGAGATGGACGGAACAATCCCTGGCAAAATGATGGAGAGAATTGGAGAGCAAGATGGTCCAATGATGAAAATTAAACTAGCCTGAAAGAATATGAGCAAGTCAATTTGAGCAGTCCTCAAGGAAACAAACAAGCAAACCCTGATGGAAATGATGAAGGAAATGAGAAGGAAAGTTTGCCAAGTGATACTAATGCAACCAGGATAAAAGAATGTGAGCGGGTCAATTTGAGCAGTTCTCAAGGAACAAGTGAGATGAACCAAGCAAGCACTGATAGAAATGATGGAGGAAATAAGGAGGAATGTTAGCCCAGTGAAACTACTGCAACCAGGCTAAAGGAATATGAGCAATTCAAGTTGAGTAGTCCTCAAGGAACCAATGAGATAAACCAAGCAAGAACTGAAAGAAATGATTCAGGAAATGAGGAAGAAAGTGATGTTGGCCCGGTTATACGACTGCAACCAGGCTGAAGAATATGATCAAGTCGATTTGAGCAGTCCACAAGGGACCAGCGAGACGAACCAGCCCTGGTAGAAATAATGAAGGAAATGAAGAGGAAAATTGGCCGATAACAACTACTGCAACCAGTGCAAAAGAATATGAGCAAGTCGATATTAGCAGTCCTCAAGGAACAAGTGAGATGAACCAAGCAAGCACTAATAGAAGAGATGGAGGAAATGAGGCGGACATTAAGTTGGCCCAGTGATACGACTGCAACCAGGCTAAAAGAATACGGACAAGACAGTTTTAGCAGTCCTCAAAGAACCAGTAAAATAACCCAAGCAAGCCCTGGTAGAAATGATGGAGGAAATGAGGAGGAAAGTTGGCCTAGTGCAACTTCTGCAATGAGCAAGTCAATTAGAACACTCCTGTATAAACCAGCGACATGAACCAAGCAAGCCCTGATAGAAATGATGGAGGAAACGAGGAGGAAAGATGGCCGACTGATACTACTGCAACCATGCTAAAAAATATGAGCAAGTCAATTTCAGCAGTCCTCATGTACCAGCCAGATGAACCAACTAATAAATGATGCATGAACAGAGAAGGAAAGTTGACCCAAAGAACTACTGCAAACTTGCTGAAAGAATGAGATTCAATCAATTTGAGTAGTCCTCAAGGAACAAGGGCCTGCACAACCCTAGCCCTAGTAGAAATGATAGAGGAAATGAGGAGGAGAGTTGTCCCAGTAAAACTACTGCAACCAGGCTAAAGGAATATGAGCAGGTCAATTAAGGCAGTCCTCAAAGAGCCAGCGAGGTGAACCAAGTAGGAAATGTATGAGGAAAGGAGGAAGAAAGTTGGCCCGGTTAAACTACAGTGACCAGAGACTGAATCAAGCAAAGATAGAAGTGAGGGATGAAATGAGGAGGAAGGTTTGCCCAGTCATACCGGGCTAAAGTTAATTCGAGCAGTCCTGCAGAAACCAGCGGGCAATGGTAGAAATATTGGAGGAAATGAGGAAAAAAGTTGGCCCAGTGACCGAACTGAAACCTGTCTAAAAGAATATGAGAAATTAATTTGAACAACCCTCAATAAACCAAGAAAGCTCTGATATAAATAATGAAAGAAACTGAGGATAGTTGGCCCGGTGACACTACTGCAACCAGGCTAAAAATCAATATGAGCAAATCAATTTGAGCAGTCCGCAAGGAACCAGCACGATGAACCAAGCAAGCACCGAAAAAAACGATGGAGGAAATAACGAGGAAACTGCAACGAGGCTGAAATAAAATGAGCTGGTCGATTTAAGCAGTCCTGAAGGATTCAAAGGGATATACCAGGCGAGCCCTGTTATTAATGATGGAGGAAATGAAGAGTGATACTATTGCAACCGAGCTTAAAGAATATGAGCAGCCCTCAAGGAACCAGTGAGATGATCCAGCAATGGTAGAAATCATTGATGAAATGAGGAGGGAAGTACGTCAGAGGACTCAAGGCACATCAATTTGCGAATCAACAATGCTACAGAAGTTTGCGGCCACGGTGTGTTCAACCCACGCTTCCCCTGGATTCTGCCAGAAGCCTCGATCAATATTCGCATGTATATAAACTGTATAAAGTGCAATAAAAGAGAAAATATATTTTACTTAAATGACGTCTTCATATGAAATTTGTAGGAGTTCTTAAACATACGACGTGATGATGGAAGAAAGCATTAATTGTGTTCCTTGGCTTGGCATGATTAAGACTCATGCAGCTCTAAAATGTAGTTTCTAAGATGAAGGGGGCGGACACCAAGTAATGTAAGTTTAAAAAAAAAGAACAAGGAAAGGAAAATATTTTAGGTCATGTGTGCTTGTGTGTGTGTATGTGTGTGTGTTGCTGTTTGCCAGTCCACTAGCGGGAAGTGATTTTTTGTCAGCTGGTAGGCGAAGTGAAATGTGCAAGCTTTTTTCTTTCTTTTTTCTACTAAGTGTCAGAACATTGGTGTACATTTTGCGTGTTGTCGGTGAATGAAAAAAAATAAGATTAGCTAATTGTTAATTTTAACTGTTTTAAAATTTTAACATTTAGTGTGGATAAGGGTATGTTCAAACTGAAAAATTAAGAAAATATTAATTTGGGTGTTCATATCCGCCAAGAAAGATTGTGCCAAAGTTCCAAACAATAACGATCCCCGATCAATGAAATTATCTTTAAACTTTGAAAATCCACAAGTTTTAATGGATCATCAGACTTTTTCTCAACCTGTCAAATCTAATGTATCTCATTTAATTCATTTGCTGACAGCACAGTAATGCCAGGACAAGGTTACCTTTAATTATACTTAATATAGGCCTAATAGGAAACTAAAACGAAACAAGTCGATGTGAATGTTTGACGAATTTGTAAAACCATTTTCGAAATATAGGTAACAACAAGACATGCTCTATGTTTGGTTCCTCAACTACTACGGAATAGCTTAAATAAACTATTAAAAAATTTGACCAGCGTACTAAAAGGAATTACATCCATTCACATTTTCCTCTAATGTAATCTAATGCTCTTCAACATCACTGATGACATTATATGACGATCAGCTCTACTTAAATAGGAGCTTCACCCTGACATTGATATGTTCTCAGTAAATGATTTAAAAAAAAAAGCTGTGAAAATTTGAGCAAAATCAGACATTCCGTTGAAAAGTTATGAATTTTCAAAGTTTGCATTTCCCCAATGGCCACTCTTAAATTGGTAGATTTGGTACAATTCGTGATGACATAAATGGAGAACTCTTCTTTATGTTGTACATAAATTTATCAAAGATGAATCAAAATCAAATTTCAATTCAGGAATCACCACCATTCTTTCTGAAATGCTTGCGCAGAATTGATATTTTTAATATATGCTTGAGCAAAGATCTAAAAAATGCTCTACTTTTCTTCAAAAACAAGAAAATGTGAATTATGTAGAATGTGAATGGAGAATTATGTTGGCAGGCATATAAGAATGTTGTCAACTCAAAGAGACCATGAGCTAGGGTGTAAATTTTGCTCAAATTTTCAGTTTAATCATCGCTTTTTTCTCTCCCGAGTTTGATAACGTCAACAGATCCTTCACACTTATTTATTTATATGCTTAATTTTTTTTGTACTTTCATTACCTTATATTTCATTTAAGTTTGAGTAATTTGTTCCGCGGCACCTCGAGGCACCTGGAATGTGCGCTCTTTAAGATCCATGTACCATAAATGATTGTTTATCATTATTATTTACGATTACTATATTATTATCATCATTATTACGAATACTACTATTATTAAGATTACTATTATCATTATTATTGTTGTATTATTTCAACAGGGTGATTCCATCTAATTGATTAAAACAAAATTGTCCTTGGTGGAATTACAACAGAAACAAACATTTTGGATTCTTAAGGTAAAAACAAAACAAAACAAAGAAACATAATAACAGAAGTAATATTGATCTATCAATGTTACGGAAATTCTCGTGGGAGATTAGCTGCATAATTTTCCCCTGGCTAGTGGCAGCTTATAATATAGTGATTGAGGTTCACGTAGATCTGAATAACATTATTATCATTATTATCCTCCTTAGTTTCAAGCCTTAACAAATCCCGTTGCAATACACCTTATGAAACTGCCACATAAAAATAACCAAACTACTATAACATAAGTAAACCCGTCTCCCCGAGACCCCGACACCATTTTAACCTGCTACGTACACCAAACAGACCCTGGATCTCTCCCAGGGTCCAGCTAGGGTCACTCAAAAATAGGCCAAATGTACGTACTAGCTCCAGACTTGACATGCAGTGTCAATACAGGAGTTGAACTTTGTAACTTGAAAATGCACTATTGAACTCGCATTTAGGCCTGAAATGGACTTGCAGCTCCGAGCTGTAGTGTAATTCAATCTAGAGAATAGATTAATGGGGCCGATTAATCTTGTCTGAACGTGGTAAACATAGGATCGGTTCACTAAAAAGTAAAATAACGGCGACGTTTTACATACACCAAAAGCTACAATGAGGACTACACTGATTGTACAGGCCGTGACTCTGTTCACACGTAGATCAATTCATAATGCAGCCTGCACGGTACATGGAACACGTACGTTGGCATGGACAATACCAGCTTCTCACATTGTAAGTATCTCTATTTGATAGACAAAACAACGTGATGACTGTGCGTTTTCCAATATGACTTTTGAAATGCTACAAGTATATGATTTGTTCTATGTGAATGTGTTGTTGGATCTCATTGGCTTAAAGTTAAATGAACCCAATCCATTGAAAAATAAGGGGCGTGGTGGGGGTACAGGGGAGGGGTGGATGCTATGTACTTACAGCAGAAGAAGGGGGGGGGGGG
>BQKZ01012337.1:2440-14098 GCA_036244855.1 Temnopleurus reevesii | reverse complement strand
ACAGACCTTACAACAACAGGAACTCAGCCAAAATAACCCAATGGAAAGGAAGTTTGTGGGTTTGGCTTGTTATATTTACATGTACACTGGGATGAGTAGAAGTTTGGTAAAAGAGTTAAGTTTCATCCTCGTTTTTGTTGTCAAAAATCTTCTTGTGAACAAACAGAATGCTAAATCATGAATGGAACGTGTTTTGATTTTGTGGTTTTTCAACAATTCACCCATTGTAGTTGGTTTTGGGAATTTTTATTTTTTATTCCCTGAAACTTCAGATTATATAAAGGATGTTTATATTTCTTTTTTATTGTATAATGCATTTATTTTAAATTATCAGAAATGGAAAATTCATTAATGATTGAGTCAAGAACTATCATAGAACTTGTGGAAAAAACACCTTCTCTATATCTATTCCTCGCTTCTCCCCCTCTTCATATTCTCTATCTTTATTTTATTTCATTTTCTTTATTATTTCCCACTTTATGGGCGGATCACCCTTATCAGCTGAGTGCTGTTCTTCAAAGGGGTCCTCCCCTCACTCCCCTGACCCCTATCTGTCTACTCATGCACCTGTATACATTGGGCCTAAAACAGATATGGCGATCCTTAACCAACAGTCATTGGCCTGACCAATATTTCTTTTTTCCTTGAAACTGACAGAGAAAACAAATAATTCTGGATGAATTTAAAATATGTGTTTTGATTTCATTTGTTGGCATGGATTCTAGGTTGAATTCTATTTTTAGTATTCATAGATATTTCTTTAAAAAAAAACCCTATGAAACTATCATCTTTCTGAAATTAACAAAATCGGTTGATATAGAGATTATATAATTTTTTGTACATTACATTTAGACGTTGTGGACAACCAAATTATGTTTCACTATTTGATTGGCCCATTATGCCTGTCTATTCCTGTTCAGCGGCTTGTAGCATAAATCAGATACGATTAATTTAACATTCATTTCATCTCTGCGATACACATTCTGCTTTATTGTATTGATTGCGTCCTTTTTGTTACAGGCCCCAGTCATTATTCCTCATGCTATTTGACCTGATTGATTGGGGAGAGTATTTTGTGCAATGATTGCCAGGAAATTGCAACCTCATAGTCTTTGACTGTTATTTTTCATCTCATGGGAAGCTTATTAGTTTTGATATTCCTCTTGCTTCAGTGAATCTTGCATAAACTTACATGAACTTTCTAACTGGTTTTTACAGCATATTATAAACCATTTCATACTTGTTTACAAATTTTGGTTTCTTCAAAGTTGAGTCATTTCGTTCGCCCCTTTCCGGCTTTCCCTGCATGCATGTGACAAATATAAGCTCGCTTTAAGAGTAAATCTACAGCGCAGATGTTTCAACTTCCTCGATATAAGTGTAGGAAATGTAAGACAGATTGAGATTTGTAAATCCCCATAAAATTCACTTGCCTGGTATTGATCCTGTTTTACTGGAATTCAATCCTAATTTCAAGCGTAATTCAAAGCCTGTGTGCAGATAAAGCCTTGAGATTTAGTACCTTGAAGAGATTTCTTTTCTCACTTTAGAAGTTTGCTATGATTATAGATATCACTCCCCCTCCCCCCCCCAAAAAAAATAAATATATATATTTGAATCTGGCATATTAGCAATTTTGTTTTGAAAAATTAACACGATGCATTTAATAGAAATTAGAGTAAAGTTCTATTCATTTATTTATTTATTCATTCATTATTTCCTTTATAAGACAATGTGGTCTCATTCAAGCCACATGGCCTGCTTTGCAAGAGAGCTCTGCACAAACATAAAGTGCAAATGTTCATAACACAGAAAACATAATAGATTACAAGAAAACAAACGAATATAGGAAACAACAATTGTACAAAAAGGATAATACAAGCATACATGAAGTACATAGAAGAAATGAAACACATGATATATAAAGAATATGGATTTGATTTCAAAACATTTCGTACTCGACCCTTCATAATGACTCAAATAAAAAGGGAAAAACCCTTTTTTTGTGTTTGAAAACAGGTGAATGTGCAATACAACATCTGCACTACATTTTAGGGCTAAATAGCAAATAAGGGAATTTCCTTTGGGTGAAATGACAGTTGTTCATTCTGATCATTCTCTTTGTCATGTAGGCCTAGAGTGTAAATAGTGTAGTCATGTCGTTAATATAGTTTCTCTTCAGATGATAGAAAGGAAATTATTCTATTGATGCAGAGAAGGTCATTTCCTCCACGTATCACAATGTGAATGGTGGTTGCAGTGAATTAGAAAATATCCCTTTTAGGACATGTCCATTCTGAGTGATTTTATTTGAAAGAGAAGGGAAGAATGAATGAATGAATGGCTGACTTTCAAAAAAAGTAGCTGATATCTATAATGAATAAGCTGTATGAAACAACTCTCTTTCCCTATTCAACTAGCCAAAGAAACATCCCCCCCCCCCAGTGTATTAATCGGAATTTGACACAAGACAAATCAGAAACATGATTTAATGCTGTTGAAGATTTATCAGAAGACCACAATCTATTCAATATTTTTTAACATTGCTAAACAATAAATCAATTTCTTAGGCGAGTGTTGTGTCAGTATCTTTTCATCTCTTCAGTGTGCTGCTCGTTGATATCTTGTTTTATACGCATAAATGGAAGGTAGGTAAAGTAAATTAATCAGATTATAAAATGAAAGTTAGAAGGCAATGGTTTCTTTTTCTAAAATATCATACTTTGTCATTATTATCATCAAAACCACTTTCTATTTGTGTGGATGTGCCTTTTGTGTTTCCTTGAACCAGTGCGTCCATTTGGCACCAATCCAATAGATTGTATTTTAAATAGAACCATCTCTCTGTTGTGATAATTACACATGCAATCTATATGCTTTGATGAGATCCGTCATTTTTGTCAGGAAGGAAACATGGTTGCGGTTAGACTGAGTTATTGAGATGGGGTTTTACAACTGTAATTTTGGACGAGTTTTCACAGGAAATGACATCAGAGCAAAATATGAGTCTGTATATAATCAATGGCTAGAATAGAGGGATTGGTAGTTTGGGAGAGGATTATTTATGGCGAAAAGTTACGGGTCGACTTCATTATCTCTTGGAATCAATAGAGGAATGCCATTCCTGTGCATTTCAATTAAAATTTCTTATCAGTAGTAATCACATTACTGCATTGTCTTGAAACATTTTCTCTGCTGGTGTTGTGGAATATCATATTACTTGTTGGCTTGAAACATTTTGATAACTTTCCATTTGTTGAGCAAACGTTGGAATATGGTATTGACGGGATGGACATGAACAATTCATGAGATTTGTTTATCATCTTGTATCTACTCTAAAGACATCAAACAATTATCCGATGGTGAAAAGCCTGTGTGTTCTGCAATGTAAATACCTTGATTGGTGAATGTGAAGGGAATTATTCATAACATATTGGAGAACATTTGCTGCCACCATCATGAGTTGTGCAGAAAGTTATAGCCAAAGCCAACTGCTTGATTTCTGCAGTGGGTCAAAGGTTATGATCCCATTGTCTTGCAACTGGGGAGAGATGTAAGTTCACCATGGTATGACAAGGAGCAGAGCAATTAATCTTGATGCATGATTCAAATGTTATTCTCCCGTCATACTCTATCAAAATTGTATAAACAAACGTTGAACATCAGTAATGTATTGGATTTATTCATTTTTGAATGAAATTTCTTTCTATGTGGTGATTAATTTCAACATACATTGTACAAAGCAAGTTACAATTGTTTTTGTTCCACATTGCTGATATAAGAATTCTAATTTTTTGTTTAATTGATTAATTTTGATCCAATTTGATGGCTTCAATTAGGATTACACTATCAATCTGAATTCTTTGTTATGCAGCAAATCTCATTTCAATTTAGATTATAAAATTCAGTATATATTCACCTGTTTTCCCACTCCTTTCGTTTCTTTACAGTCGCAATAATTATTCTGGAATATGTAGCCCAACCTCACCCTTATCAAGAACCCAGTCCTACAAAGTGTACAAGAATCACAGAATATTCAGACCAGCTGATCTCATCAAGGGAGAGGTGCTAGGTCAGGGATTCTTTGGGAAAGCTGTCAAGGTGAGTTTTTAACTCTTTTAGTGTTGGCGGTGTACCATGCTGTGTTGAAGTGTTTGCAATCAGTTGAAATGCTTAAAGTGCAATATTCTTGTGCGTATTTTTCCCAAAAAGTCTATTGAAACTTCTGGGGCAATTACTTTAATTAAATTTAATACAAAAGACCATTCAATTTGCCTTTTTGAATGTAGACTGAAGTGAACCCTGTTCCAGAAGAGTTGATTTATCCTATTTTGTCGAAATCTTGTCACCTTGCTATCAGAGATATTTATGGTATTGATTTATTTTCCCTGTAAAGACTGGTACAGGCTGTAATCATCTATTTAATTATGATTGTTGATGTTTGTCTGTTTCAGGTAACACATCGGTATACGGGTGAAGTAACGGTTATCAAAGAGCTTGTCAAATACAGCGAGGCAGCACAGAGAGACTTCGCTTAAGATGCTACCATTACTCTGGCAACTTCCCTTCAGAGATCTTTGTGAAATCAAGATGTTTTCTATGATATGAGATTCTATTTAATTATGATTGTTGATGTTTGTCTGTTTCAGGTAACCCATCGGTATACAGGTGAAGTGATGGTTATCAAGGTGCTTGTCACGGCAAATACAGAGAGGACTGCCTGGAGATTCTTATCTCAAGATGCTACCATTACAGTGGCAACTTCCCTTCAGAAATATTTGTGAAATCAAGTTATTTTCCCTGATATTAGATATAATCATCCATTATATGACAATCATTGATGGTTCTCTCTTTCAGGTAACCCATCGGTATACGGGTGAAGTAATGGTTATCAAAGAGCTTGTAAAGTACAGTGAGGCTGCACAGAGAGACTTTCTCAAAGAGGTGAGTGACATTTACTATTTTAGTACCTACATTGATGTATATGGCTCATCACTAGTTCAATTCAGTTTAGAATTTACTCTCAAATTTTTTAACAAAAATATAACACAAATAAAATGACATGGGCATAGTAAAATTTAGTATTTACATAATAGCAAATAGGGAAAGAACAAAAAGTTCTGGGAGCTTGAGAAACTTTAGATTTTAATAATATGATATCAAATAAAGCTCAAAAAATTATACACAAATACATTTTTATACATATATTTATAGAGTTCACAGTAAGGAATTCATCAGTTTAAATACCACCAATCTTATGACCATGGACAAAAAGATTTTAATGGTTCTTCAAAACATGTCAAAACATTGTTTTGTTAACTTAGAGTTGACTAATCATCAACTTAAAGTTATTTAGATTTCTTCATTCACCTTTCACTCTGATGAACGTTATCTCCTTATCTATAATTATTATGTATTATGAGAGGAGTGATGTGAGCAAAAATCATGACATTGAAATGATTTTAGTAAAAACATAAGAAAACACTATCTACATTTATCTTTTATCATGTCTTGCCAAGTCACTCCAGTGTAAAGTACTCCGGTTTAAATTACTAAGAATCGTCATCTTTCCTGCCAAGATACAAGCAAGATATAATGTAATGTATACGAACATCCTTTTCATTGGAGATAAACTCTACTTATATTCTAGTGAATCTCCAACTTTCAATATCGGATAAATTGATTATACTTGTATAACATTTCCACCACTATCTATCACTTTGTATATTAGGTAATCCAAAGCTCAGATTCCGCTATTTTTGTATTGTGGACATGATTGTTTACCACAAACATCCTCTCATTTCCATCCTGATTGATCATTTTATGTCATCCTGTTGATGGTATTTCAGGTGAAGGTCCTGCGGAGTTTAGATCATTATCACGTACTCAAGTTCATTGGTGTGCTGTATAGAGACAAGAGACTTAATCTAGTTACAGGTAGGTCAAATGTCAACTGACATGTTTTATGGTGAAACAGAAAGTGATGACAAGGATCCTCTGCGGATTGAATTACGAATGAGAATGTTTAATTGATGATGATGATGATGATGGTGATGATGATGATGATGATATGATGATGATGATGATGATGATGATGATGATGATGATGATGATGATGATGATGGATGATGATGATTGTGTTGATGATGATGATGATGATGATGATGATGATGATGATGATGATGATGATGATGATGATGATGATGAGTGTGCTGATGATGATACTAATATTTTGGTGTTTCAATTGATGTTTTCACTCTTGAGCAAGATATTTTGCCCAACAGCTTCACTTTCATTCCAATTTTCAATATTTCTAAAAGTAAATTATTGAATCTTCTTTTTGTTCAATCCAGAGTTCATTGGCGGAGGAACGCTAATTGGCATTATCTCAGACCTCGTAAGTATTCATCCAATCAGATACATTTCAACTTTAAAGTAAGATTTGAAAAAAAAATTATCAATACAAAGAACAGAAGTTTTCACTTACATTCAATGACACACAACTTCTCATGTCAACTTATTGACTATGTTCCGTTATGAAAGATTCAACATTTTACCCAATCATAAAGTCCTATAGGCTTTCAGAAACAGAAATGAAAATGAGAAGGCATGTGTGTTGGTATTTCAATTCTTTCCACCCACAATTGGCAGTATCAAACGATATTGTATGACACCATTGATATCAATATGTTAGCTCTGAGGAATTGGCTTCCAGTTTATTATAAAGCCAATCCATGTGTGATGTCACTCATTAGCATATAATTGCTCAAATTTTTATTAATTTTTCATCATTGGAGGTAATTCATGTTTCATCAAAGATATACCAGGGCCCCGTAACATAAAGTTTTGCGATTAATCGCTATCTGATTTTGCGATCAATTGCAAACTTTAGTACATGATTTGCCATAGACTTGCGATTGATTAGCAATCAATCGCAAACCTTTATGTTACGGGGCCCAGATGCTGTAATTATAGATAATATTAGGAAATACGAAAGATATAGCGTTAAACAATCATAGCGCCCTCAGCATTTCTTAATTTGCATATGTTGTCCATGTATAGAATTGAATCGTTTGTTTGTTTACTCTTCAGGACAAGCCTTTCTCATGGATGCAAAGAGTGAATGCAGCAAGAGATATTGCTTCAGGAATGGTATGTAGAACATTCACAATCGTATCATTATGCTACAGTGGAAACTCGGTATAAAGAGATCTTGGCAGTGTTTCACTAAGTTGTGAAAGACTTTAAGAATGAATTTATGCATGACTGAAAAAGGTTCTTGTGCTGAATGATCAAGACACTATGCGTATTAGACAAGTTACCGTAGTCCAGTCTTTCTTAATTCATTCTTAATTATAAAATCGATTTGCTGAAACACCTACTTGACATAACAATATTCCTGATATAAAGAGGCAATACATGTAGCTATGTCCCAGCTCTGTACAACCTATTGTTTTGGTTTTTTTTTTTTTATTCCTGTTGTAACATGATTACTGCTATAACAAGGTATAAGGATCCCAAGTACCTTGTTATACCAAGTTTCCACTTTATTCTTATACCTGCTGTTAATGTTACACAGACTGCAACTATTCAGGTAAAAAATCACTGACTGATTTCTGTCCTCACCTTTGTGATATAGACTGTCATTTTCAATCTGATGACAAAATATTTCATATAGTCAAAATTATCTGTACAAATTTTACAATTTTCCTATTCTTTCCCAATGTGGTTGATTTATTTACAGCTTGCACAAATATTCCCATCGTGATATTTGGATCTACATTTGTTTATTGTAAATTTCTTTAAAATATAGTGTTGAAGTTGTTCTTTTGTGACATGACTGGTCTTCCTGCTTTTGCATGATTTTGATGCTGTTGATATGATCCTTTTTTTTATTTGAATTTTCACCCTCCAGGCCTATCTACATGCAATGGGGATAATTCATAGAGACCTCAACTCAAACAACTGCCTTGTCAGAGATGTAAGTCTTTCTTTTATTAAACACCTATTTTCTATGGAAGGTTTGATCCATGATTTGCTATTCTTAGCTCTCTCTCTATGATTTCTAACATTGAAGCAGGTCATTTGTTTCCTCAAGACGTAAATCCAGTTGACATTCATCCCTCATGTCTTACAACCTCAATCATACAGCCAATCACAAGCTTTGCTTTGTCCTGCACATCCCTCCATTTGAAAATCATAAATACTTGGTCGTTTAAATCAACCAAATTGTAAATAATTTTGCTGTAAATATTGTATGCGATTTTCCTTTGTAATTTTGGTTCAATTTATGTTTACTCGAAATTGTTCACACCTATTTTTTGCTATATTGTTATAAATAATGAAATAAATAAATCAAATCAAGTCAAATCAATGTTGAATATCAAAATGATGATTCAAATGAAGTATGTAAAATATTTAGTTAGCAATCGGTTGTTACTCAATCTTATACTGTGAAAGCCAATATTTCAGCATACATAAATTTTTAACAAAATATGATAAATTTCACACATTTTCACGTTTCGAAAGATTATTGTACAAAAGTCTTTGGGCATTCTAATAAATGAAAATTGTAACAAATTCATGGTTGTGAAATTCACGAAAATAAAACCCCAGCCAAAATTTCAGCTCATATAGCAGCGAATTCTAGAAATTAGATATGTGTATTTCTTTGTGATGTAAAGTTCCAATTGAAAAACAAAGTTCCATACCATTATAGGCCATATCATTGTGTGCTGTTGTGTATCCTGACTTTTCTCATCACTGAAAACCCCAGAATTTAATCAATAGAAATTATTCCTCATATCCTCAATTTCCTCAGGATGGTTCAGTAGTGGTAGCAGATTTCGGTCTAGCCAGGGTATTTGTAGATGAGAATGACAGTCGATGNGCCATATCATTGTGTGCTATTGTGTATCCTGACTTTTCTCATCACTGAAAACCCCAGAATTTAATCAATAGAAATTATTCCTCATATCCTCAATTTCCTCAGGATGGTTCAGTAGTGGTAGCAGATTTCGGTCTAGCCAGGGTATTTGTAGATGAGAATGACAGTCGATGCTCCAAGCCATCGGGTCGAGGAAGAGATCGCCAACATGCAGCTGGTCGTAAGAAGCGTTATACCATGGTGGGTACGGCGTACTGGATGGCACCTGAGATGCTTAAAGGTAAGAATCATTCTGAAACTTTTGAAGTTAGCAGGACCATACTGTGCATGTAATTCTGATGAGATAGGAATTGTATGCTAGAGTGTGCACCTAAAGTTTACAACCAGTACAGACACTGTGAGCAGAAGGGACAAAGAATCAAGCTACTGTCCGTTAATTCAATATTCTATTTCAAACTGAAAAATTATAAATTGAAATGAGCCTTCATTTTTTCTGTTTCTTTCAATTTGAAATAGAACATTTAATTAACGGCTAGTACCTTGATTACAAAGGCCACGGACAAAGTAAACAACCTCCATTCAAGCATTAACAATTAAGCTAGATGGACACAAAAGAAATTTCCATCCTTTTCTTTCTGTGAAAAATATTTTGAACAAGAGTCACACCTGGGACTTTTGTTTGTGATCTTAGGGCTATTGTAAATGCTTGAAATCGTTTGTCCCAGTCATTTGTCCCTTCTGCTCACAGAAAGAAGGTAAGCAGATGGTCAAAAGAAATATTCCACCATATTTGGTATACTATACAGAAAACCACCAGAGATTCTGAAAAGTTGTAACATGCAAACATCCACCAGAAGCCACAGACCTCGAGTACATCAACATAATGCTCATTTCAACTTTTGAACAATGTACCATTGATTTGAAATGGTTTGCCAATTTCTTGCTACACCGCCTAGATGTTGTATTTCCCCCATTCATCATTCCCTGTTTAGCATTCTACAGTGTGTATATTTGTTTCCTATAAATTGGGTTAGCATTAAGTTGTAGTTTCAGATTTTCATTCAGTTTTGTCATAAACTGATGAGAAGAATATTCTGTCTTAATACTAGCTTACCTAAGAACACTGTTGTGACCACAATGGTGGGGTAGATATCTTCTTGTTCAGTTTGGTTGATAGTGATAGAGTGTTCTATCTAGTATTTTATGTATAATCTCTATGGTTATCCCCAACAGGTAGCGACTACAATGAGAGAGTAGACGTCTTCTCTTACGGCATCGTTATGTGTGAGTTGATTGGGAGGGTGAGTGCTAACCCAGAGGATCTACCACGGAGAGGAGACTTTGGGTTGGATGAGCCAGCCTTCATGCAGCGTTGCTGTGATACGTGTCCTAAGACATTCCATCAGATTGCCCTTACGTGTGTCAGGATGGACTCAGATGAAAGGTGAGAACAAGAAACCAAATCTGCCACATTTTCCAGATTTGAAGCGCCCTTGATGTTTTGAGAAAGTTATGATCAATTGGATATCAATTACAAATCAGTTGCAACTTATAATTAGCATTGTGATTAAATCACAACATTTGCTTTTAGAATACACACATGCACATTATTACTCTTAATTGGTCAGCACTCATTGCAAATTCCTTGAATCATCCCTTTAGCGCCATAGGGAAATCTTCTTTAAGTTCCTTGCAACTGTTACAATTTTGCAGAACTATCTGAACAATGGCAGAATCTAAAAGGTCTCTTGCTCTTTTAAAGGATAAAAGAATACTGTGTTTGCCTCACAGTGAGATACCCCCTTCACCAGATATGTTTTTCCTTGCAGAGCATTGTATGCATTGTGAATAAGTTATCTTCCATCACTAGGCCTACATGTATGTATACGTATTATAAAACTGATTACCAAATTCAAATACCCAGGATTGCATTTTAGCAGAGGACGTAATATTGTTTTTATACTCACTTTCTTTTTTTTCTATCAGGCCCTCATTTGATGAGCTGGAACAGAGACTGTCCTCCTTTTCTCTTTACTTTGAGAGACTTTCACCCCGTGCCAAAGAACTTGAAAGCTATCATATCACACCAATTGAGGACACATCCACAAACTCTTGACCCTTAGTACATGCAGAGGAAAGAAAGAACTAGTGCCAGGCTAAAAAGTGAGAGGATTTGTATCATCGTTTGAAGAAAGGCTTTTCAACTCTTATAACCTGTACACAGTGGTCTAGAATCTGAATTTAATCACGTCTCACTCATTAAAGGTGCTATACATGTATATCACACCATGAAGAGACATCGTTCAACTCTTAACCCTTCCGGCAAATTGGATAAAGAAAGTAAACAGTGAGACTGGCATCTGAATTCTATCATGTCCCAACCATCGAAGATGCATCAAATAGATATTGACCTGAAGCCCGTCCTTGAGATACAAAGGATTAGTGCCAGTCTTTAAGCTTAACCCTCATCCACACCACGCAATCCAATGGCCTTTAAATTATCCCATTCATATTACACGTGTTCCCAACCCACACATCCCTGACTCATCGTAAGAAATTTACGATGAAAAACACTGGACTTTGAACCGTGGTTCAGATGCCTTCCCATTCAGGGATTTCTTCAAACAACCTCTCTATTTGTTCCTTATATGATTCTCTGTCCAAAAATCACATTTCTGAGGTAATCCCTGAATCCCAGGCTTTACCACAACATAAACAATGTGCCCCTTGTGTCCATCCATCAATTGCTACAGCCATGAGCTTGTCGGATC
>BQKZ01012335.1:0-11977 GCA_036244855.1 Temnopleurus reevesii | reverse complement strand
CTCTCTCTCTCTCTCTCTCTCTCTCTCTCTCTCTCTCTCTCTCTCTCTCTCTATCTATCCCTCTCTCATTGCCCAACCCTTTCCATCGTGTCACAATTCTTTTTAATTGTCATTGAGTTACCGAGGCAAGAACAACCATTTTCCATTCACTTTCCAGAAGTGGGTAATTAAATCTCGAGAGCCCCATGTATCGTGGTGAATATGGAATTGATTTTAGTGTCCAACAATATATATCATTACCGCCGCGATTGCTACTGGCGTTTCGAGTTTCAAAAGCAGTTCGCATGGTCATTCATATAAAAGATGGCTTTTGTTATTCATAATTGATCATAACATTTCAAAAAGCAATTCAGGTTTAGTACGTAAAGACAAACAATGTGTTTTGTTAAGATTTGCCCATAGCGTCTGTTCGGGCGGGGTTTTTTTAATGATAACAAATGGTTGAGTACTTAATATGTACTACAAAACAGATGATTAATATCGCATTGTGTTTTCATTTATTTGCTATTGTATTATCAGGGAACATAATACTACAGTGACCGACAAAATTAGAGGGTTCAAATGATAGAGGCTTTCATTTCCATTATAATTCTTTCCCTGTATACACTGCAGAAATGCTCGTGTTAAAATCAACGCATTGCAAAAGCTATCATGACAGCATTTGAAAAGTATTGATCCAACAGCCGTCTGGAATTGAATCATCCGGAAATGCTCGTACCATACCGACTTATGTTAATTGTTCAGGAATTTATAGAACACCAGTAGTTTTTTAAGTATATTAAATTGACAACAAACTAGTCTTATTTCAACACTTTTCTGGTGTGATTATATATATATATACATATATATATATATATATATATATATATATATATATATATATAAACAGACGAGACGAGAAGTGTGCATTAATGCCAATAATTTTTATTTAAAAGTCCCAATAAAAAAAATTATTGGCATTAATGCACACTTCTCGTCTCGTCTTTTATATCCAATCCGTGCCAATACGTAAACAACTTCATAAAAGAAACAGCTCATCAACAAGCTCAGGTAGACGTTCGGAATATGTTCATAACAATAAATCCAACGTAATTGATTCCGGGAATTGATTCAAATGAAAATTCCTTTGGCAGTTATAATCCTCGTTGAGTAGTCTTTATGACAATAAGTGGTCTTTGTCTTCATTATAATATGACAAGTTGAGATGGTGAAAAAAAATATCTTTAAGATCTATCTATAAAATCACGCATTCTTTTTTTTTCTTTCGTTTTTTTTCTTTTGCGAAAGGAATTTTCTATCATTACTTATTGAGTAAAAAACATATTTACAGGATGAAAAAAAAACAAAGAAACAGATATATAATGATTATAAAGTCTAAGTATTTATTTTAAATTCCTATCACCAAGGCGGTTGTCATAACAATATGGAAATTGTACTCGTTATACATCGTCATGTGGTTATGATACGCTTTTTATCATGTAAGTATGTTTAACTAAATTTCTACCCGTCTGGTAGAAGATAATGTTTTCAATGTCTTGAGTGACCCTTTGTTTAAAAAAAAATGTTTACATGGAGCATATTTATTCTCAGTTGTTGCTCACAAAAATATAAAGATTTTGTCATGTGATGCAAAGAATGTTGACTTTTTTAATGTTGAAATTAGAAAAAAAAAATGATGGATCTCCTAAATCAAGTGTCCAAATATTTTTGGTGACCTTTTCTTTCATTAATTCATAATTTTCGTAAATATAATCACCCCCAAAACCTTTAAAATGTTTGGAATTTCATCGAACTTCCTTTAGCTTTTTAAAATAACCGCGGCCGTTGTTGTTTTGTGGAAAATGGTGTCCTCAACTGGAAAAAATACAAATGTCTTGCAAAAATTATAGATTATCCCCTTGGTGCGTACTTTCTGGAATTCTGTCAAATTTAAAAAAGTGAGAAACCATAAACATTGAATGTAAAAAAATGCCCACCCTCTCGATAAAACAACAAACAATTAAGCGAAAAGACAAACGCGTGTTGGCAATCCTACGGCAGCTTCCTCAATGATGTCCGTTTTGCTAACGGCTAGTGCACGTTTCAATGGAATTTCTTGAAATTCAAGAAGTGGTTCGCAGATACTGTTTGGTTAATACGTATTAATTTCATTTATTTATTTATTTTTTTTACCTTGACGGACATGAGACTTTCGTGATAATGCCCTGCATGCAAGGCTTCTCTGTCGACAATGCCCTTTGGATTAGCTAAATTTCATTTTCATTTTTTCCAGTTGAGGACACCATTTTCCACAAAACAACAACGGCCGCGGTTATTTTAAAAAGCGAAAGGAAGTTCGATGAAATTCCGAACATTTTAAAGCTTTTTGGGGAAGAACTGTTGAGCAAACATGGATGCTGAGAAGCTCATCATCAGGAGCAAAACGCCAGATGGTGTAATAGGCTTTGACGAACATGGATTTGCGGTGTTTTCAGAAGACGAATTGGACGTGGAACGCAGCCATGTATACAGCAGGTAATAAGCGAAGTGCACGCCGCTCTCCCCGCCAGCGCAGCCTGGTGGCCCCGCTCACGATTAGACGGGGGTCCGATCCTCTACTCTGGCATGAGCTAAGTCTTGCCCAACCAACTCTAATATATTATATAGATCAGTTTGGGGAAAGATGGCTCTTCAGATATTTAACTATATTGAGTGCTGCAGTCAAATATTACCATTGTGCAGTGTTTAATAGCAAATGAGTGGCTTAATCGTAAACTTTAGCCTAGGTCAGAGTTAGCCCCCCCGCATTCACGTTGCACTTTGCACAGCATCGCATCGCTTTATTTATCATTCAGTCATTTCAGTGCACACAGTGGGGACCCCAAATCTCAATCTACTGCCATAGACTTATGTGTAAAGAAATGCGGGAACTCTCAGCGAGGGGGGACTTGAAAGTTAAAGTACAATATTGCCAAATTAGAGCACGTTCATATTTATAAATATAATTTGAATAAAAGGTACCCAGAAATGCAGAAACAATGCAGCTTGGAGTTGATATTCATAAAGAAGAAGCACTGCTTGGGTGAAGGAAAACTCGTAGTCATGGTCCAAGGAGTCAAGAAAGCTTGTTGTATATTGTACTTGGTCCTGGAGCAATTCGCTAAGAATTTTTAGAATGTACATAGCATTTTGTGGCAATTCGTGAAAATGTGTGCTAGGCCTATAAGAAGCTATTTTTAATGAAAATCTAATTTTTTTCTTATTAAAATCTTAGACATGATGGATTTTTTTAATTACATCAATATAATTTTTGCTATTGAGACTCCAGTGACCTAGCTGCCAACTGTTTCTTATTTTGAAATCCACCAATTTTTTAGTAATCATTGATAATTTGGGTCTCATATTTGTCCAGTTTTGTGTGAAACTCAGGAAAGATTAGTATTTTTTTGCAAAATTAGCACCATGCGTTTCAATGTAAAATATGTTAAGATTCCCAATTTGTAGCAGGATTATTACTAATTCCTAGTGACTCATGTTGGCAGCTACAGTATGCAATTACTTGGAGAACTTCGTCCATTCATAGATTTTTATCAATTATCATTCTTCTCTATGCAGCCAGCAGAACACCTCCCCTGAATACCTGTCTGTTTGGGAGCGATACCTTGCTGACTGGCAGAGCTCCAGCATCAACGCACCC
The DNA here is from genome assembly GCA_036244855.1 of Temnopleurus reevesii. Taxonomy (NCBI): domain Eukaryota; kingdom Metazoa; phylum Echinodermata; class Echinoidea; order Temnopleuroida; family Temnopleuridae; genus Temnopleurus; species Temnopleurus reevesii. Next base: position 8,301 of record BQKZ01012335.1, on the reverse strand, counting down.
AACAAGTTGAGGTATCTGATCAGGAAGGGGGTACCTGGACGCTTGCGGCCGATCCTCTGGGCAAAGCTACTTGGCTGTGAGCAGCAACAGACGACGTCTTCTTTCAGCTACGCAGTACGTAATATTAATGGCAGTGTTCCATCAGTTTAGGTCGGAATTTATGATTTCGTCATTTCACACTAAACACAGCAAAAATTATTTCATTTGTGCCTGAATTTTTCACTTTCTACTCTAGCTCACGGTCATCTAGATATTAAGTATGTTCAGTTTTTATAAAAGCACCATATATTTAAACTCTATGCAGTTGACTATTGGTCAAATTTTAATAGATCAATTACTATTTGGTAAGAAACCATACTATTTAGAATAATAGCGGAGTTTACAAAATGGCATATATCTCATAAGTATTCTGGAAAGTCTGCACCTCTATAGCAGTCTTGAATATAATTGTAATGAAAATGTAGTGTTTTNCGTAAAGAGCGTTGTTTATTTGCCTAAATTGGGAATTTTCATAGCAAAAGGACCAAAAACAATGAAAATATTGCAAAAAGATCGGCAGATTTGCTTGCATTTGCAGAAAAACACGGGTCTCGCGACACTGAAGTGAATCCTTCCAATTTTCAGACAGAAATCATCAAATTTGTAAGTAAGCAGACATACCATTCGATTCCTTGATATTTTGTGGTCAAGATACTGTAAATCCAAAAATGCTCTAGAAAAAGGATGCGAATTAATGTGACCCCATCATAATCGTAGTTTAGGTCCTGCGCATTCACTTCACAGTTCACTTGTCTTGACTTTGCACAGCATCGCATCGCTTTATTCAGTGCACACAGTCAGTGGGGACCTCAATCTACCGCCATAGACTTGTGTGTAAAGAAATGCGTGCACTCTCAGCGAGGGGGACTTAAAGTACAATATCGCCAATAATTAGCATGTTCATAGTTTGAATAGTAATAGTACCCAGAAATGCAGAAACAAAAATGACAGCTTGTGTCGCTTTCTTCAACAGCTCATTCAAAATTAACATGAGCTCTCACTTCCACAAAATACCACCAAGCGCTCCACTTATTTTTGCCTTTGTAGATCCGCATGCCCAAGTGCTCCATTCATCAAGCGGACTGAAGGAATAACGACTGATTGGCATTTTCCAAACTAGCAATTAGACAGAATACTTGTAAAAACTCTTACTATCGTACAACATTTCTTTATGTTGATAAGCTCCTTTCACATCGACATGAGTAATCCTACAATCAGAAGTTCATTAGCTAAGAATTTTTAGAATGTACATAGCATTTTGTGGCAATTCGTGAAAATGTGTGCTAGGCCTATAAGAAGCTATTTTTAATGAAAATCTAATTTTTTTCTTATTAAAATCTTAGACATGATGGATTTTTTTAATTACATCAATATAATTTTTGCTATTGAGACTCCAGTGACCTAGCTGCCAACTTTCTTATTTTGAGATCATTGATAATTTGGGTCTCATATTTGTCCAGTTTTGTGTGAAACTCGGGGAAAGATTGGTATTTATTGCAAAATTAGCACCATGCATTTCAATGGAACATATGTTAAGATTCCTACTTTGTAGCAGGATTATTACTAATTCCTAGTGACTCATGTTGGCAGCTACAGTATGCAATTACTTGCAGAACTTCGTCCATTCATAGATTTTTTTATCAATTATCATTCTCCTCCCTGCAGCCAACAGAACACCTCCCCTGAATACCTGTCTGTTTGGGAGCGATACCTTGCTGACTGGCAGAGCTCCAGCATCAACGCACCCAACAAGTTGAGGTATCTGATCAGGAAGGGGGTACCTGGACGCTTGCGGCCGATCCTCTGGGCAAAGCTACTTGGCTGTGAGCAGCAACAGACGACGTCTTCTTTCAGCTACGCAGTACGTAATATTAATGGCAGTGTTCCATCAGTTTAGGTCGGAATTTATGATTTCGTCATTTCACACTAAACACAGCAAAAATTATTTCATTTGTGCCTGAATTTTTCACTTTCTACTCTAGCTCACGGTCATCTAGATATTAAGTATGTTCAGTTTTTATAAAAGCACCATATATTTAAACTCTATGCAGTTGACTATTGGTCAAATTTTAATAGATCAATTACTATTTGGTAAGAAACCATACTATTTAGAATAATAGCGGAGTTTACAAAATGGCATATATCTCATAAGTATTCTGGAAAGTCTGCACCTCTATAGCAGTCTTGAATATAATTGTAATGAAAATGTAGTGTTTTCATAATACAGTCAGCTCTGCCTACATGTAAGTCAAACGTGTTTCAGGCAAATATGTCCCTATTATTAAGTCAATGTGATCTTTTGCACCAGGTCCTATAAAACCTGTATTCATTACTTCTTCAAAGACAAGTCAAATTTGTGGTCCCAAAAGATTTGACTTAGTCATAGTTCTTTTAGTCATTAACGTTAATGATGTTTGACCTTGTTCTTTGACAGGAATGTGTGCGTGCCTTGCGTTCTCAGATGGTAGAACTAGGCATCAGCGAATACACCTTCAGCACACACCGCCATGCTGCGCTGGATGATGGAGATGATGAGGAGTGTGATGCCCAAAAGAGAGAGGGAGAGACTGATGGGCATCATCCAGTGAAGATGAAGCATCTGGTTCCTTTGCAGATTCTCAGACAGATTGTAGTAGACCTAGGTATGGAGATGAGGAGGATTATGATGGTGATAATGATGAGATGATGATGACGATGATAATGATGATGATGTTGATGATGATGATGATGATGATGATGGTGATTACAATGATGATGACAATTATGATGATGATAATGAAAATACTGAGGATAATGATGGTTAAGATAAGGGGAATAAAGCTCCAGTACCATAATTGAAAAAAAAATGTTAAAATGATCAAAATGATGAAAAACAAGTCTTTAAAGTTCCTTTTCATTGAAACCAGTTGTAGCTATTTTGATTATCCTGAGTTCGTTTTAATGAGATGATTTATCTGAAAGTAATAATCTAGGAGTGTGCTGTTACAAGCTTGCGATCAATGGAAAATCAGTTGCAAGTTGCTTTTCATTTGCGAACAGTCCGCGCCATTTATAAGACACGCATGAATCAATGAGTTTGATTGGAGCTTGCCGATCTACATCAACCGGTAATTGATTGCAAATTTGTTGAAGCACCCCCTATGTGTAATCATCATTGCAGAGATTGATCTCAAGTCCTATAATCAGTCCTAGCAAATATCCTTATTTAGCTATCATAATATTAACCCAGGAAGGCTAATCCCGGAGTCCCGCCGGCTCGGGCTTCCTTCCAGTTTACACGCAAGTCTATGGGGATTGAAACAACTTGATATTAGATGAAAAGGTAGCACACGGTTTAACGATTTTATTTTTGGCGTACGAAAAGATGAATAGTCTTTCATCTCACAGACCTTTTTTGCAGATCGATCCACCGTGTGCTAATCGCCTTAAAGCCCATGTATAGTTTTGGTAAAGATTAAAGAAATGTGAATTTTGGGGATATATACCATGACATATAGTTTGTATACACATTTCAAGATCATAGCATAACTTTCTACGAGCGAATTCTTTTGAAAATTTGAATGTGACCGTTAAATCGTATTTAGCTCCCTCTCTTGGTTATAACAATATTTTGCTTCTTATTGGGCATATACAAAATTATTTCCAAGATTTTATTAAAGCATGCTAAAAAGGAATACATAAATAATAAATTCTGAAATTTTCATCCAATTCTGTTCATGAGAAGCTGTCCTTTATCAAGAAAGAAAATATTGAATTAGCGTTGGGAGCTACGACGCTAAAATATTTTCCACACTTTAGGTTATAACTTTTCCAAAAACTTGTTAATTTTTCGTACAATCGTTTGTAAAACATGTTCATGATATCATGTTTCTTTTTAAGTAGATTTGAAGACAAAATTTGGCGATAAAAATATTGGCTTTTACCAAAACTGTACTTGGGCTTTAAATCATCCATGTTTGCAAGTGCCTTTATAGCAAGATAGTTTTTTTCAATTCGCTCTGAATTTACAGCCTATTCTCACACAACGCAACGTCGAACGGGCGCGCATACGTACGTGTGCGTTCGTTTTTCTTCCTAGTGTTTGTGACAGATCTCCGAGTGTATTTTGTTTCAAATAATATCCATCTTTGATTAACTTTTATGTTGCATTATTGAATTTTGACCGTTGAATGTCATATTGAATGACATTCAATATTGAATGACATATAAAGCAGGCATGTGTATAGCCAACAAAATAGATCTTCGCTATATAGTGTGATACAATGTATTTCATTCCGACGACTCATATCAAGTTGCTCATATTGAATTTTAGCTCCCTTAAAAAGTATCTTTTCTGTGTTTCTGTAAGTTGATCACAATACAGATATGACACCAGCACTCAATTTAAATGTTTTAATGTGACTTCTAAAGAGGGTTAGAACTTGACAATAATTTTATCCCTTAGTACAATCAAATACAATCAGGTATGCTAAAGTTGTTTACGGCACTCGCCGACCAGATCGCTCTGATCATCAGCGAGCGACGCTTGCGCGCGGTGCGGAGGCAACGTAATCAGGTAATAGAGTTCGTGAAATAAATCGAAGCGACTTGAGCTAAGAATATATCTACGACCGCAACGGCAATTTACGTTTAGTGAAGCTCGAAAATATCCTAAAAAGGATAATTCAAAATTAGCCAAAAAAGGATATTTGCTCGAACTGATAATGGTTGTTAAATTGTGCCTCACTTTCTCTCTATCTTCTTTTCCACTGCAGAGCGGACCTTCCCCACCCACCGTCTGTTCATGGGCTCCAAACCCGAAGCAAAAGAAGGCAGAGCATCTCTGTTCAGACTTCTCAGCGTCTATGCGCTCTACAATCCTACAGTGGGCTATTGTCAAGGTAGGGATGCTAAGCAAAGATTATATTCTCAAGCCCTGTTTTAACAGATACTTCTGGGTTAACACCTAGAGGATGGTGGGGAAAGAAAGCGTGAATGACATTCCGCGATAAAGCCCCAGTCACTTAGGGCCCCGGAAGCAACATGATTCAAAACAACTCTTTGTTTGCAGGCCGCTAACTGAACAAAGAGTCGCGTTGAATCGTGTTGCTTCCGCAGCCCTCTGTGACTGGGGCCTAAGATTGTAAAACCATGGAGGTTGATCTCTGCCCTGTTTTAACATAAACAAGGTTCACTTTGGTATATTCTCAACTAGGGTTACATATGTTCCCCTGGTAACGTGTGTACACGTTATCAAACATGTGCATTTGCTCTGCAGTGAGTTTCATTGTGCACTTAGCTGGGGTAAATGGTGTGTCACCCCAGACGGAAGATTTTAACAGGACTGAATATATGATGGTGTTCTGCATTCATACATTGCAGATCTTAGATCTTGAGAAATCGATTGATTAATTTTATCTCTATTTTCTTTTTCTTCCTTTTCTTGAACTCCATTAGGAATGTCTTACCTAGTGGGGATGCTGTTGATGGTGATGAATGCAGAAGAAGATGTATTCTGGGCCATGGTGGCGCTCTTCGAGAAACCCAAGTTCCTTGCAGGCTACTTCGATAAGAATCTCAAGCGGTCAGTATCAGATACTCAATCTTCTTTGTTGAGGGGGGGGGAAGGGTCTTGTCTTCATAATTACAGGTGCAATTTAGCAATTTGCTGTGCGCCCTTTGAAGGTATTGAAGTTATTGATTATATAGAAATTGTACATAATCACCTAAAGGATGAATTGTTAACCATCACTATTTGATATGGATTATTCAACATCCTTTAGAAATATCTATTTTAGAAAAGAGTAAAGTTATTGTTAAGTTAGCTCAGACAGCTTTTTACCATTTCCCCCTAAATTGATGAGGTTATTCTACCATTTCACATCCTGGGAGGGGTTGATTTGTTGCTTCTCATAAGCAAGAGAATGATCAAAACTTGACAGACATTTGGGGTTCTATTTATTTAATTTAGAATGTTTGTTTCTTCAATGACAGAAATACTGTGAAAAGAGTAGAGGTAGACAGGTTTACTTTTAACATAACTTAGCAATATATTTCTTTTAACCAATTAACTCGTCAATATGTGCTTTCACATTGCCGGGATATATTGCTAGTACACCAAGTGAGTTGACTATGTAACACTTTGCAAAATCACTTCGTGGACTAGACAGATATCCCGCATGCTTAGCATTTGAAACAACCGTAAGGGCATGAATGGGCTGAAAACATTTTGATGCATGTTTTAGACGAATCTTGCTGAAAATTTGAAACGGAAATAGACATTTTAGCTTGTCTTTTTATCTGCAGAATCCAGAGCCATGCTTCTCTCTTCCATAAATTGCTCGGTCAGCGCTATCCAAAAGTTGCGAAGCATTTTGACTTCCTTGGTGTTCAGCCGTTGATGTATGTAACGCCCTGGTTCATGTGCCTTTATACATCACTACCCTGCTGGGATTCAGTGCTAGCGATCTGGGACCTCATCTTTATGGATGGTAATAAACCAAACACTAAATGCTGTTCTTTCTCTCACTCAGAACGATTGAACTTCTTTTGTGCTTGTGGTTTAAAAACCTTTGACTTAGTGATCTGAAAAGTATAACAGACACATGACCAGAAAGAGAAAAGAATCTTACATTGCCTTTCTGTATCAAACCATTTGGTATTTGATACAGGGAAACTTTTTGATAAATGTACAGTAATCACAAAATCATCAAATCAGAAACACATTTGTAAATCACTGTTTGCGTTCATGCATATTGGTCATTTTTTACTAATACACTGTCGGACAAATGTGACTTTGGTAATATCAAATTTATTTCAAATTTAGCGTAACTAGAGAAGTATTATTGTTGCCAACTTGAGGAAAGAACAGTGTTTGAATATGCTCTAAAATAATTCTCGCACTGAATGGCAACACCTCCTTCAGTGCCCAAATGTTTTTTAATTATTTGAATTGGCATGCCAAATACATCGGGTTACTAGGTTATGTGCCCAACCTTAGATAGAACGTACACATATTCGAATCCGCAGCACCTACAATTTCTCATACGGTAGAGTTGTCACCATTAATGAGCAACACAATTGTTTCTGAAGTATTTTGTACTGTAGCTCCACATCGTTTAATTATTACAATCTACCATCCCTTTTATTTGGAAGAGAAGTTATAATCAAATGTTGGGAAAATTTACAATGGTTTTGAGCTAAAAAAGTCAACATAATGGTGAATTTTCAATAGGTATCCTATGGTTCCAAAAAGTGTATAATTTACCATTTTTTTTAAATCTCGTAATTATCTTTATGTTTGCAGGTGTGACAACGATTTTCCGTGTTGGCCTCTCACTGATAGACGTCCATCAGGAATTGATTCTAACAAACACGGATCTCACAAAGATATTACCTCCTCTACTACACCCCAAACCTGAAATGTAAGTTTGAAAAAAATATGACATGGAGGTTTTATTGTGCTGCACATTGTGCTGCACTCAACCCTGGTGAGGTGAAAGGGTACCAGCAGAAATTTATTCCTTTTAGTGCAAAAGTACCTACTTGGCAGCTATGCTATGGTGGGGTAATGATAAATAGGTAATTTGTCCCGCTCCTCTGAATAGGTGACTAGAGAGATGGCATGTTTAAATGATATTTTATTATTTATGAACAATTATTGAATATATCTCATCTCTCAAGCCAAGAGGCTGAATATTTGCCATAACATATAATTAGAAAGAGAAAAATACACTTAGCATTTTGAGTCTATTTTCAGTGTGGTATGACTTTGCGTTCCTAATATAGAACAATTTAAATGTAGCAAATCACTATGATCCTTAATCCTATATGGGCGGTGTTTCACCAAGATAAGAAAGACTTACAGAACGACTTTAAGATTGACTGGTTTCAGTTCTTGCATTGAATACGCGTAATTTAGTAAATCCCTACGTACAAAAACGGATGTCAGTCGATCTTCAAGTGGTTCTTAGATTCTTCTTCATCTTGGTGAATCATTGCCCTGGTTTGAAGTGGTGGGGCCTGATTGAGCCACCCGTCAACATTTTGCTCAGCCATGTCACTGCAAATTCAATTTTTTTCATTACCGGTACTGATTTCACACATTGATTAATTTTCTGATATTCTAGGGTTCATCATGATGTCCTCATCCCAGCTATCTGGAAGACGAGTGTCGAGAAATGGGAGATCGAGGCATTGCAGGCTATAGTAGCAGAAGAAGAAGAACCCGTTCAGTTAGGTATGATTTGCAGAGCAATATGTTAGATCCATCTTTCCTCCACC
>BQKZ01012332.1:7500-13973 GCA_036244855.1 Temnopleurus reevesii | reverse complement strand
ATTTTGAAAACGAACTTTAAGAGGACGTCATTTTAAGTTTCATATAAATCATAACACAAATTCTGTCTCTATATTTTTTTCAAAATAGTATTCATTTCGTCGGTTAATATCTCAAAATTGATATTACGTCTATTGTTATGATTGTCTGTAAGCAAAACCGACCTTCTCCTTTTATGTCTCATGGAAATTGAGAATAAGAGAAATTCCTCCGTTATAATCGTCTTTTTATTTTCACACATTGTTCATAAACTAATTTAGGCTTAAATAGTGCTTGCTTAACAAAATCGTCGACTTTGGCAAGTGCAGCATATATCACATTACCCTATTACACCCATCATTAGATCGTATGGTATGAATAAGTTCAAAATCGAATCGACATGACAAGCGACACCCAGGAAATATAAAACACATACCCCCAGATCAACTCTGCGGTTGTGTCTCTAATTTTATCTCCTAAATTTAGAATTCACATTGAATCTATTTGTTCATTTGCACTTTGAAGAAGTTCCTTTCGTCGGCACATTTTCTATCGGTTATAGGAAGGAATGTTTAAGGATAGTTCATGTCAATTTAAGATAGCTATCATTTTGTCTTGCACTTTTGTGGGCGTCGACTATAAACATTCGATTAATTCTTCATAATACACAAATATACAATTGAGGATCTGTTTAACTGCAGATTTCACACACGGATGCTTTAAGGAGGGGGGGGGGAGAATTTTGGTTATCCTCCGCCGACGCCGTTTCTATTAAAAAAACACCTGAATTCTAAAACTTTCCTCTCACATAAAAGAAAACAAATATTATACTTGAAAAAAATTCCCTGTCAGATATAAAAATATTGAAGTAAGTTTGGAAGATTCGTTAGCTTTTTTTAAAGTCCTAGTAAGAAATATTAAGACAAATAAATAGATTTAAAAAGTGACCGACCCCATTTACTGAAAAATAACTGGCACTCAAACTGAAGATAAAGAAAAGGGTTTGTAGACAAAAAGAGGGATGGAGGATTTTTTTAGCAGGAGGAGATTGAGGAGGATAACAAGAAAACTATAGAAATAAATTTTTAATGATGAGAAAAAACAACATAAAAAACGCGTCTTAGTAATCGTGTTTTCAAGGGTCATTAGTTCAGAATGTTATCATATTTTGATCAAATTATCCTCCCAATAATCTAAAATTTTTGCCCTGTCACTCATATGTCAAATCTGTTTTTAGTCGAACTAACACTTTTCATGTCCTCTACCTAACAACGTCTCTTCCTATTGTCCTTTTGGCCAAATAATGGTCAGACGATAACCCAGAAAGTTGACAAATTTTCCCGCCTAAATATGCTTCGTCACGTAATAAAAAATACCCCTTCTTCAAAACAACTTCCAACAACAGTACGATGCGCTGTGAACAGGATAGACAAAGAAATTTGACAAAATAAACAATTTTCTTTCAAGCCTTTACATTAGCTTTCAAAGATAAAAGAAATTAGCTTCCCTGGTATTCATTTTAAAAAATGTGACACCTGGTTGACATTTCCCGGCAGAATAAGAGGAAAGGAAATTTCTTTTATGTGTCTCTAGTTATTGCGAGTGCTTGAATGGAAGTTGTTTACTTTGTCCAATTCATTCATCCCTTCTCTTCACAGTGCATGTCGCGATATGTTCTTCTGTGTCATGGTGAAAAGTTACCTTTGAACGATAATTTTTCTCCGGAAATAAGCTTTAATTGATATTTTCCTGAGGTTAAATTTGATTGCTAATTTTTTGCTGTGGTGTACAGGGTAAAAGATTCTTCACACCTTTGTTATGTATAAGAAAAAAATGAATTGTTTCGTTCGAATCAATGGTATGATCAGCAACAAAAGTTCATAAGACCATTCTGTTTTTTATTTCCCAGTATTACATCTTTTAAAACGTCTTGGTTTTATCTTGTTTAATAGTACTTCCCGTGTACATTCAATTGATGTAAATAGTTTTGTTTTCGATGCACATTAGAAGATGATTTTTTTTTATAGAGTTTCAAGCTTTCATGGGCTAATACTGTCAAGATTTCTTTACTCGGTTCATATGTTGTATTTCTATATTGATAAATAAATCTAATCAAATCAAATCAAATTAAAGATTTGTCCATATTGAAAAAACCAATTTCAAGAAAAAAGAAGCTTGATTCCATTTGGGGTAGAGTTCTTTCTATCCCCTTTTCCGTTGATGTTTTTCCTGCACGTACTTGCCTTTTGCAAGCAATATAGCAATCAAATTATCAGAAATTGGACAGAATCGTAAAATTAGTCAGTAGTTTTATCCTTCGGTGGAGTGACGACAATATTTTACCGATTCTCCATTTTGACATTTGGTACCACGGGTTTTAAAACCTTATAAAGAGGTTGATCTTATACGACCATTTCAATTCCTCACAGATTCACACCATATTATTTTATAATTATATTTACATCTCCTTCCCGTATCATGCTTTTTGCAAGCAATATAAAAATTGAATGAAACTGATTCTCCATTTTGATAGTTTGTACCATTGACATGACTTAACTGTGATTGCCCGGGTTTAAAACTCATGAAGATGTATACCTTCCAATAATTTCGATTCCCTACTACCATTTTTGTTTAGCTTATATTAATTTATCAAAATAAATTGATAATAGAAGAAATAAATGTTATTCTATATTGATGATAATAATGATAATAAAACATTGCAACGATTTGATTTGGGATGAAATGACTAGGGGGGGGGGGGGGGGAGTGTCACCGTCTGAGAGAGGACGTGGAGAAATCCCTCGGTGAGAGGCTTATCAACGGACGGGTACCCGAATTATCTCCTTAACATTATCAATTATCTAATTGATTTTTAATTGCCAATTGCAAATGCACATAAGACGCAAAGTCATCTTTTACTCTGACGCCTCTTCTCCATCAATCTTCCTACATGTTCCTTTGTTTGTTTTTCTTATTTTCTTGTATTATTAAAAAAAAAAGAGGATACAAATTTGAACCTCTTGTCACGTAATTCCTCCCCCCCCCCCCAAAAAAAGAAAAGTTGTCTACGTGTTCAAAAATCTTGAATGTTTTCATGAAGAATCTCAAAATCGTTCTAAAATCCATGTTGACATTAACTTGAAAACGTTTGCAAGAAACTTTAAAGGTTCTAAATATTGGACAGGTAAATATTACTTTAAAAAAAAAAACACCACTTTTTGAAGGCGTGACAAAGTACTTTTCAGTTGTCATAGATATCTTGTTAGTGCCTGTACAATTTTCTCCTTTTTTGCATTCTTTGTTGTTGTTTTTCCCATCAATCTGAATGTAATAACAACGGTCAGGCGACTTGATTTGATGATTTTGTCAAATAGCAAACTCTTAAGGTGTGACAGTGTCTTTAAGAAACCATTATAAAGAAATTCATCCACATTGTGCTGCACTCAACCCAGACGAGGTGAATGGGTACCTGGTAGGAATTTATTCCTTGAAAAAGCTTATGCACATATTGACTGCACAGCTAAAGCCATGCAGGGTAATAATGCTGCAATTGTAGAGCGCTTAGGGAATTCTTATGTAGAGTTGATAAGCACTATATAAAAGCAATTCATTATTATCATTTTTATTTCAATTTGAAATATTTTGATATTTTTTCCAATTTCTTTGTCTCTGCCATTGACATGCTGATGGGCACGTGCTCGGGATAAACGAGGTTACACCATATTCATGCACATTCAAATGAGTAATACATTGCATTCGTCTCATATTTCTTTCTTTTTTACTTTCTTACTTAACACAATCAAGGGAAGAAATTATTCCTTTCCTAAATTGGCAACACTCAAATTTTAAATTCTCTTTTTAGAACTCTCCAATTGAATATTATGTTAACATATTGAGTCTTCTTCGTCAAAAGGCGTGTTTAAATCAAAAGTTGCCGAATTGTATAGAAAATAGTGATTTTTAAATGATATCTGCATTGCCAATCCATGACCATTTAGTGATTATTTCAATAGAAAAATCTCTGCGTCAAGCGACGGATAGTGACAGAATAAAAATGGTCAGATTTAGTGTAGAATTTTTTTTCTCTTTCTGCCTATGGATCTGGTATATTTTTAAAAGCACTATATCAAAGTTATCAAACCAAAACACAAAACGTGTCCTGGAGTTCTGAAAGTGTTAGAGTGCTATATTTTGTCCAATTTCATTGACGTTTCTCGAGCATCATGTTGATTAACACGTGCTCCGGATAAACGAGGTTACGCCATATTGATGCACATTTAAATGAGTAATACATTGCATTCGTCTCATGAGGGTTTCGTGGTTGAGGATTTGTCATCAGGCTTGAATAATTCTTTATTTCCCGGGTTCGTCTCCAACCTCAGCAATTGGCAGAGAAATAATCATGTCACGTCTCAACTTAGGAGCAATGTTTTAAAGAAAGTTACTTTGTCAAAGTTTAATGGCCCTTTATGTCATGTGCAGAATTGTGCGAAATCCCAATCGCATTATTACGTGTAAGCCTTTACACTTAAGAATAAAGGTGCAACAAAACACCTTTAAGGCCGACTCACACATTTGCGTTTTTAATCTGCATCGGCCCAGCGTATTTGAAACTTAAAAAACGCTCCCTGAACGCACAAAGACGGAGGTCCTACGGTGGACTTACGCTCGGCTTACGCTCATTGAGCATTACCAAAAATGGGCTGACGCAGGCTAAAAAACGCAAAGGTGTTAGTCGGCCTTTAAGGGTGAAAACAGATGCAAAAGGTATGATTTTGCATTCTGCGGAGTGCTCAGAGGATTCGAACCCGGGGGTCGCTTGGTTCTAAAACAGCAACTTATCCGCGACCGTACAACGATGGAGACTTTAAAAGAATATCACACAAGGACTTCAAAACATAAACACATTTTCCGCTTGAGGTGGTCTTAAGGTACAACATTGCACCTTTAAATATTTTGTTGCAGATTGTGTTGGCTTGCATCCTTTATGTATACCTTTTTTTGCTGAGCATCTACATCAAAAGGGTGCAATATTGCACCTTTCCTTGTGTTGCCGCAGATCTTTTTCTCGAAGCTTTGAACCCTTTGTGCACCCTTTGTGTAACTTTTTTCTTAGAGTCTTGAAGGGCAACAACTTCACTTTACTTGTCTCTTTCAAAATATTCAAATCAAGATGTGAAAACACATGATTTCATGGCGGAATCGGTTTGTGTTAATGACCTTAAACCAAGAAAAGTTTGGATCAAGTTCAAAACCATCATCAAAGCGACCAAGAAAACATATTATGAACTCGATGTTCAAGGTGAATGAATTCAAAGAAAAATCAGATAAATTCTAAAAAGTACATGAAAAGAAAGAGAGAACAAATCGGAGGTAGAGAATTAGAGTTAACTTGAGAAGAAGGAAAATAATGAATGACATGTGTTTTATCTGGAGGGACTATTTTGATGCGCTGATATACAATCACTAAATTAAATATGTTCTTGTTTTCATTTGCCTTTTTGAATCAGTACTCTCTCAGGAATCTAAATTTATTCGACTTAAACTTTCAGTCCAATCACTACATTAAATAGGCCTATCTAAATGTTCTTGTTTCTTTTGCGTTTTTGAATCAGCACTCTCTCAGTTATCTAAATCTATTGGATTTAAAATTTCAGTCCAATTTTGATTGATCCCTGATAACAGTCCAATGAATTTAGAAAGTATGTAAACGACCTTTTTTCACTGGATCTTCCTGCGACGACGAAAAAGTCAATGTGTACTTTTCTAATACGTTTATTCGACTTTTATTCGACATAAATTTAAAATCTGTCGTTTTTCTTACTTCTTAATAAACGTTATAGCATTCCATATATAACATAAATATATTTCAATTCAATTTACAACTAGAAGTATTCTCTCTAATGAAATTCCTTCATTTATGACCAATACACAATTATTCAAAAAGCAATGCATAATGAATAATTTGACAAACTTCTCAAACATTATTCAAGAACTGAAGAATTGGGATGCTATCTTCGAAACCAGATGTTTGCTTCTTGTAAACATGGTTATGTAAATCCAATATGATAATCATGATTGAACCATAGAAGATGTTGTATTTAGTGAATAAAATATTACTTGACAGGAAGTTTAGATTTTTAAAGAATATGTCACAATGATACTTTTCATATTGATGAGCAAAATTTTCTTGACATTTGCAGGGAAGATTCCTGACCAGCCTGACATATTGGGGAAACCATTTATGATGTGCTCACCCAAACAAGCCGAGTTGGATGTATGGGAGCGAGAGATCAGGAAACTCAGAGGAGGTTAGTACAAGATAATGACGATGATGATGATGATGATGATGATGATGATGATGATGATGATGATGATGATGATGATGATGGTGGTGGTGGTGGTGGTGGTGTCGGTGATGCTGATGAAAATGATGATGATAATGATGATGATGATGATGATGATGACAATAAGGAGGAGGATATTGATGGTGGGG
>BQKZ01012332.1:0-5000 GCA_036244855.1 Temnopleurus reevesii | reverse complement strand
CGCTTTTCATCTCTCTCTCTCTCATTCTCTCTGTCTCTCTCTCCCTCTCTCTTTCATTCCTCACTAACGCCCTCTTGCCATATTTTCACCTTGTCTTTCGTTCTATTGATTTTTTCGAACTTTTTCTCCTTCTTTTCCATTCTCCTCCTCATCTCCTACTATGTTCTTCTCCTTCATTATCGCAATCTCCTCCCTTTCTCATCCTCCTCAACTATTTTCCTTATCTATTCTTTATTGTGTTTCTGTTCTCGCTCATCTCCAATTCTCCTTCTTCCTCTTCCCTCTTTCCTTATCTTTTACTTTTCATCCTTATTTTTATTTGTTTTACTTTTTGCGTGCTCTTTTGCACTTCTCCTTTCTCCTTCACCATCTATTACTCATTCTTTTTCCATCTTTCTTTTCATTTTTTTCTATACCCCCTCTCTCTGTTTCCTCTCTTCTCTCCTTCCTCATATTTTACTTATTCTTCTTTTCACACTTCTTTCTATTTGTTTTACATTATCCCTCTAAATCTTATCTTTCTAACTGTCCATTCTTTTTCCTTTCCACCTTCTTCCTACTCTTTAATCAATCCCTCTCTCTCTCTCTCTCTCTCTCTCTCTCTCTCTCTTTACCCCCTCTCTCTCTTTTCTCTCCTTCTTCTTCTTCTCCTTCTTCTTCTCCTTCTTCTCCTCCTTCGTCTTCTTATTTTCTATCTCTCTCACCCTCCCTGCCCCTCTGTATCTTCTTCTTCTTTTCCTCATCCTCCTCATCCTCCTCCTCCTCCTCCTCCTCCTCCTCCTCCCCCTTCTTCTTCTTCTTCTTCTTCTTCTCCTCCTCCTCCTTTTCCTTTCTTCTTCATCATCATCGTGATCATCATCATCAACCTCTTCTTCTTATTCTTCTTCTTCTTCTCCTCCTCCTTCTTCTCTATCTCTCTTTCTATATCCCCATCCACCAATCACAGGAGTGTTTGGACAGAGCCTGGAAGACACGATAGTCAACGAGAGCGAGGAATGTACAAGGGAAATCCCCGTCGTGGTAGAGAGGTGTGTCTCACATCTCAGGGAGACTGGTCTACACGAGGAGGGCATCTTTAGGTAAGAGATGGGAACAATAAGACTGGTAAATGACAGCAAGACTGGTTTATATTCACGTTTAGTCACACCCTTTACTTGCATTTTTTTCCTTATTCCAGTTTTTACGGGGTCGCCCGCCCCCTCTGCCTCTGTCCGCACGTATGATCAGTGACTTTTTTTTCTTCATTTTATGCAAGCTAATTCTCGCATAAGACATATCGATTTTCTCGCAAATGCTAGTCAGATAGCTGAGAAACATTTTTGTCATCGGCATTCCTCTAAAAGGACGGCTTACCCCTTTCGTTTTTGTATCATTGAAAACAAATGACTCATTTTCCTTCTCTCAACTCCCATTTCAAATAAATACAGAATGACGTCTCATATCAGTGATCTAAAAAATGTCAAAATTCGGAATTGGGATTATGCGAAAGAGAAATCAATTCATTCAATGATAACCCCTAATAGCGCTGCATCATGATCGCCGTGTTAGGGCCGACTCACACCTATGCGTTTTTAACCTATGTCAGCCCAGCGTTTTTAGAAATTAAAAACGCTCCCTGGACGCAATGCGTACGCGGATCAGAGGGTAGACTGACGTCCGGCGTACGCTCCTTGAGCGCAAGCCGAACGTCAGACCATCTTCTGATCCGCGTCTTCTTTTTGTTCATTCCTGGGTCAATTTCATTCCAACGAACTATGAATATGTTCTTATTTGCAATTGAAAAATTGCATAATTCTAATATCTTTACTGCAGCTCACAAAGTAGTTGAATATCTGAAGCGCCATCTATCCCAAAGCTGATCTACATACCAAAACTGAAAAAATGTAAGTCATGTCAAAAGTAAAGCACACTTGAATAACTTTCGAAATGACAAATCGATCGATCCAGACGATATATTGCCCGAGGATCGTTCTCGGAATTCATCAATATATTTCCCGCGCTTAGGCCCCGGTCAATTCACCCCGACTCTTTGTTAATTCACAGTTAACTGCCTCAGAACAACGAGTCGGGGTTAATCGTGTTGCTTACGGGTTCCTATGTGACCGGGGCTTTACTGACGTTACGAAAAATGTGTGGATACAGAACGGACATATTAATCATCAAATCGTCTGCATTCTGTGATTACTCACATATTATCAAGGATTATTTGATGTCATATTGTCTTCATTTTTGTCGACAAATAATTGATTACTCTTTTGTTCTTTCCTTTGATTCAGAGAAGCATGGTTCGGAGTCACGTCACACAATTCATTATTATTGATTTTCATGTATTGTTTATCTCAAGAGTTGTGAAGCAGATTCATGTCATAAAATGCATTTTGTTAAAATTCTGTTGAAAAAGCACATAAAATGATTTCCTAATTAAAATTGGAGAATCGTTTTTAAGAGTCAAAATAAGACTAATTGTAGGACTGTTGACACTTTACACATTCCCTGTAATTTCATTATCGGACCCAAAAGAACATTTAAGTATTAAAACTTCTTGAACCTGCCGATAGATCCGCGATTGATCTGCAAGCGATCCTAACGTAATCCGTTGCTGATCTGTAAGTCATACCTCATGCAACCAGCGGAACAAAATATGATTTTAGAAACACTAAGGCCCTGGTCACATATAGGCCCGGAAGCAACACGATTCAACACGACTCTTTGTTAATTCACAGTTAACTGCCTCAGAACAAAGAGTCGTGTTGAATCGTGCTGCTTCCGGGGTCCTATGTGACCAGGGCTTAATTTCAGTATCATATCATATGGTTCATATTCATTTAAAAGCTATGTTTTACATACTAATTCTGACATTTCCCTCGACTTTTCCCTTTCACGTATCGAGAAATGTAAGTCATTCTAGTTCTATGAATCACACTGCGAGATGAGATGTGTGTTATCCCATAAACCTTGCACGTAAGGGCTGACTCCCACCTTTGCGTTTTTAGCCTGAGCTGCATCGGCCCAGCGTTTTTGGAAATTAAAAACGCTCCCTAGACGCATATCGTACGCAGACCAGACGGTTGACTGACGTTCGGCTTGCGTTCAACGAGCGTACGACGATCGTCAGTCCACCGCATTACCTGCGTCTTTGTACGTCAAGGGAGCGTTTTTACTTCCAAAAACGCTGGGCCGACGCAGGCTAAAAACGCAAAGGTGTGAGTCGGCCCTAACATGGCTATCCATGATGCAGCGCTATTAGGGGTTATCATTGAATGAATTGATTTCTCTTTCGCGTAATCCCGATTCTGAATTTTGACATTTTTATAGATCATTGATATGAGACGTCATCCTTTATTTATTTGAAATGGGAGTTGTGAGAAGGAAAATGAGTCATTTGTTTTTCAATGATATAAACACGAAGGGGTAAGCCGTCCTATTAAGAGTTGTATGATTTTTTCTGGAGATGAACATCGATGTCAAAAATATTCCTTAGCTTTCTGACTGGTTTTTGAAGGAAAATCGAAGCAATCCAATGTCTTATACGAGAATGAGCATGCATAAAATGATAAATGTAATTTTTCAAAAGTTACATGGGTCTTATTATGTTCTCCTTATGAAGAATATGATAAAGTATAATGGCTCAACAAAAATGACGACACGCGTCGCTCTCTTTGACAGCACATCGCCTCACGTCCAAAATGAATGCAAATTCACACTCCACACAAAAACCACTTTGTTTCGTGTCAACTGGCGGTCTATTCATATAGGCCCCGCTCACACAGGGCCCCAACACGATTGAACACGACTCTTTGTTAATTTGCAGTTAACTGCCTCAGAACAAAGAGTCGTGTTGAATCGTGTTGCTTCTGCATGGGGTCCTATGTGACCGGGGCAATAGCACTCGGTAGATTAACATTTTCAAACTAGAATAAACCAGAATAGGTTCTAAAATCTATTACAAATTTCATACACAGTAATGAATTTAAAGCAATTTGTGAATACATCAGCTCGTTTCACATCAATTCATGCATCATGATTTTCACTAATCTCTACCTTTAAATCATAAGATTTTTCAGCAATTTATACATACCCCATGGTCTTCGATTCATGAACTAAAAAGAGAACATTTTCTCTCTTTTTTGTCCAAATCAAAAGGAAATAAAATCATGGCAGATATTTTTGTATAAAATCACATTCAACATGTTAACTCTATTTTGGAAAAAGTATTTGGGCTTTAATTGTCAACGTATTACGCATAATTTTGATTTGATTTGATAAGTTTTATTGTATCTTTTGAAAGACACAATGTGAATCGGGACCTGAATGAATAAACATCGAATTGGATTCAAAAGCTATGAAATATATAAAATTAAACAAAAAAAATCATATGCACATGGAAACCCAATATAGATCTCCCACGACAAATCATTTTCAGGAATTCGGAGGATTATTGCAGGAACAAAATACTAATGCTCTGAGAATAATTGGATCAACGTCGGGGAGTATATTGGGATATACTTCGTTTCGAATGTCTTGTATACAGCTTTAAAGATACAGTGTGAATCGGAACCTGAATGAATAAACATCGAATTGGAATGCTATGAAATATATCAAATTAAATAAAGCATATGCACATGGAAACCAAATATAAACACCCACGACAAATCATTTTCAGGAATTCGGAGGATTATTGCAGGAACAAAATACTAATGCTCTGAGAATAATTGGATCAACGTCGGGGAGTATATCGGGATACACTTCGTTTCAAATATCTTGCACACAGTTTTAAAGATACAGTGTGAATCGGAACCTGAATGAATAAACATCGAATTGGATTCAAAAGCTATGAAATATATAAAATTAAACAAAAAAAATCATATGCACATGGAAACCAAATATAGATACCCCACGACAAACAATTTTCAGGAATTCGTCTGATTATCGCAGAAACAAAATACTAATGCTCTGAGAATAATACTAATATGATTAACGTCGGGGAGTATATTGGGATG
>BQKZ01012330.1:26375-41622 GCA_036244855.1 Temnopleurus reevesii | reverse complement strand
ATCGTCATAGAAACGGGAGCTCCACCAACATCCAATGAACTTACTCTCAACTTCAGTCTCATGTCTGGAACAAAGTCCTGGGATATCATGGTTGATAAAACCTCTTCCGTATCAGATGTAAGTTAAAGCGTAATTTCAAATATGATCAATTCTTGTTTATGAATGTTTTTGATAGTGATTGTTTTCCTTTTTTTTCTTTTATTCACTGGGTTGTGCTCAATAAAATACACATAATAATAATAATAATGGTGCCTACTTATATAGCGCACAGGTCCACCATACGGTGCTCATGGCGCTTTAGAAACAAGAACAACCAAAGAAACAGGTAGGAAAAACATGAAGGAGATAGAGAGTAACAAACACTTGTTTTAGAGAGAGAGAGAATCTCCTGAACAAAAATAATAGGTGTAAAATAATTAGTCAGGTGAAAGCAGATGCATGGGCTACTGTATAAGCCAATATTTTAACGTACAGATATTTTCGTGATTCCTGACCTGATTGACACATTGGCGTGTTGTTATTTTCACGTTTTTGACAGTGTTTGTACACAAATGAATATGTATCATACAGAGTGGAATTTTTCATGATGCCATAACCGCGAAATTAGCGAAAATAAAACTACCGCAAAAGTTTCAGCTTATACAGTATTACATGAAAGTGTGATGTGTGTTACACTGATTAATTGACAACTATTCATTGAAGTTTGATGTGTAACAGATGCTATATATTTCATTTGTATTTAATTTCAATTAATTTCAATGAATGGTTGCCAAGAAATTGGCATAACAGACATGAAAGTATTGTGATATTTACCGTGTATGTATTGTGCTATAACAAATGTTTTCTACAAAATTATACATGATTTTCAGCAGTCCCATCTATGACCAACAAATTTTTGGTAAAGTTTACTATTCTGTAATATTTTGAATTTGAAGCTTTACACCTGTGTGTATTATCATTGGAAATGGAAAGTAAATGAAATGAAATAATATGCCTAACCTTCCCTTTCCATTATCTCTCTTTCTAACTGCCATTCTTGTCTTGATTCAGTGCCTACCAAAGATGGTGGCTGCTGCCGGAATGGAAGAAGCCCCCTATCATCTGCGTAAGACCAACTGGTGCGGAGAAGCTGCTGATATCATTACTGAAATGGTGAGTGTTCTGATGAGGGGAGATTGTTATTTGGATTACTGAAAAAATGGGTGAATAGAGATGCCAAACTGAATAGAGCCAATGCTAAGAATGTTTGTTTAAATTTGCTTTTATCATATTTGCTGTAACTTTTACAGTGAATTTTTCCCAAATGTTGAAAGGCCTATCATGAAAAGAGAAATCTTTGACAAAATTGGTTTTGGCTCATTTCACATCAAGTTCCCTACTATTATTATTGCTTAAGGACCATCACTCAATGTAGGAGGAAGTCAGCCTCAGCCAAGGGACTTGCTCTCCCCTCATCCCATCTGCTTCTCTTCCTATCCTAGTCATTGAATGACACATTTCACATTACCTTTTATATCTGTTGACAAGTATTATCCATCATCGTTCCAGGACCAAAGTCTTGCGGATCTTCACATCCAAGATGGAGAGCTTCTAATGCTGGAAGAGGGGCGACTACCACCCAAGGACCATGTTCTTCTCCCCATCTGGCTGTACCCCACCCCTCCCAGGATGTGTGGGGTCGAAGAGGGAGGGGGTGGGGTGTCATCTTGGCTACCACATGTACAAATCTCAAGTAAGCCTTATAAATGCAGTCAACTCTGCTAAAGTAGAACCGCTCTTAGTTAAATAATCATCAAATTCAAAGTAAATTCTGTGGAACAAATCTGCAAAACATGTGCTATTTATATTGATGTTTTCCTCTCGTAAGTGTAATTTTTCTTTAGTCAAACATTTTTGTGGTCTCAGAAAAGTTGACTTTCGTATTTGTTTATATTTGGCTTTACCCCACCCCTCCAAGGACCTGTGGGGTTGAAGAGGGAGGGGCTGGTGGAGGAGGGGGTGGGGTGTCATCTTGGCAACCACATGTACAAATCTCGAGTAAGCCTCATTAATATGTAGTTATTTAAACTATATGTAACATAAACAATGAATGCTAAATCAATTTAACCCTAAAAAGGCATGAAAGACTTTTTTTCTTTTCAATGTTTCACGCAATATATCTGTTACGTGAAAAGATATCGCCGCGACATTCATGACTTTTGACACTAAATTTCTTGTGCCCAGGCGATTTGTTTGGAAGCCATGCCCAATTTCACAACTAGGAATTCATTAAAAGTTTTCTTTCATTATGATACCCATTGACTTGTGTACTATGATGGCAAAAAAAATAATAAAATGCTGATAATATTTACATGTAAATATCTCAAAAATTCAGTGAATTTGCAAGGATTTTTGCACACTGAAATAAAAGCTTTTACGGTAAACACTATGTTCATTTGTTGCAGATATCATTAACAACATCACCAGTGCAACAAGCCCCAACCATGACATCCAACAATCCTTGGAGCCACCTTCAACCAATCAGCAGGAGATGCTTGGACAGATTGAGATATCCCACAATGCAACAGTCAGCGACCTCAAGGGTCAGATCATGACCCTACCAGCGATGAACCAGGTCGTCGTGCCGACGGTTGAGTTCATTCGTCTTCGTCTCCTGGAGGATGGGAGGCTTGGAAGGGTGCTCAGAGTTAATCATCAGCTCCTAAAGTATGTTTATTTCAGTAATCACAGCATGCTCTCTTGCCTATTTGTTTTTATTCTGCACCAAAATTTGCATACCGTAACCAGCAAAATAGAAATTAAAAACAATCGTTCAAAACAAGCCATATATGCCCCACAACACACACACTATCTTCCCAAACCCCTCATACTGCTAAACTGCCATAGCTGTTTTCATGTGGATGGAATTATATTTTTCTGCTTGGATGTTGCACAAAGTTGATCATCAACGTATCCAACTTTCATCTAGATTATTTCTTGATGAATGCACACCTCTCCATAATGAATATCAAAGAAATAACTTTAGAAATATGATTAGCCCAAGGGTCTTTGATGAAATTATGCAAACTTTTCTTCAGGTTTCCATGGCTTCCATGGTTTTCTTCCTATTCTGATTTGTGTTATGAAACTCATATTTTTTTTTTTACTTTGGTAGCTCGTGAAGTTTGTTTTCAGTTGCAAATATATTTAAAATCAAAGTGATGGATGTACACTGTTATTTGCATTTGTTTGCAATATGTATGTCATCTGATATGCCTAAAAACACTTTGAAAAGATATTGTTTAAAAGTTCTGCTCTTTTACTGCATATCCATTCACATCTTATTTGTTATGAATCACTTCATTTCAGATTTGCCAAAGTCAACAACTCCTCACAGATTGCAATCCAGATTCTGCCAGAAGAAGAACAACTGAGGTAAGTATGTTATGTAAACACCATTAACACATTGCCTACTGAATTCTGTAATTCTCATAGACTTTGTTTGGGAACTCCACCGTTCCAGTAGTCCATGGATTAATCACAGTATGATACACTGCAGAAACCAAATATTTTAACATAGATATTTTTGCGATTTCTTACCAGTTCAACATTTTAGCATGTTATTTTCATGTTTAGACAGTCTTTGTACTATAATGCGCATCATACGTTTTGAAAATTTTGAGACGCCAGGGCCGTATTGCATCAAAAGTTGCATCTCAATGCAACTCAGAAAATTAAACGCAAATCCTAAATATACGCTCTTGATTGGTTGAAAATAGAAATGCGTTAAATTTTCTAATTTACGTTTAGATACAAGTTTATATGCAATTGGGCCCAGGACCACTAAATTCGCAAAAATAAAACCACATCGAAACATAAGAATATGGTTGTTTTATTGAATCATACAGCTTACAAAACGTTGTTGAGGTAGAAAATTTGAAATAAGTATGTCATGTGTGTATTATCCTTTTGAATACAATTATTTCTTCTATTACTTGAATATATATTTACATTGCATATTTCAAACTGCATATGAAGTTGCATATGCTCATCCTTTCCAGTCAGATGTTCATATTGTTTAGCTTAAATAATTTCTGATCTTTCCCAAATTTGTGCAGTTCATGAATCTCACTGCATTCAAAATTAAATTGGATTTATCAGGGAATCCCTGCACATCAGAAAAACGCAGCGATTCAATTACATTTATATTTTCCAATCATCTCCTCTTCCAGACAAACAGAGTTCGTCTTGACTTTCCAGAAACGCATACCTGACACCAGATTATACGCCCCAGCGGAAGAACTGGTCTGGGATGCTAGCAAGTCTGCTGTCCCCTATAGTCTGCGGCAGGTCATTGCGGATCGTCTTGTGATTCCTATAGAGAGGGTTGCTTTTGCCAAACACCTCGTCAAGAAAGGAGAATGGATCATCGTCCCAGAGGATAAGAAGGTAGCTACTTTTATCACTTATTCCAAATTCAGAGCTACAAACTAGTAGTATCTAATCTTATTTAGTAAGATTTTTCAGTGAAAATAGGATACTTAGATGACCAAATGGGATATAGTAAGTCCATGCTGTATTGTGTTAGAAAGTGCAAAGAAGCTAAGAATAGGATATTTTTTTTCTGAAAACTTTTTGTGGTAAAATAGTAGGAGAATGGATCGTCATCCCAGAGGGTGAAAAGGTAGCTACTTTTATAGCTTATTCCAAATGCAAAGCTACCAACTTGTAGTACTCTTTCTTATTTAGTAAGATTTTTCAATGAAAATTATAGGAATTATAGAAACTTATAGGACCAACTTCGATATTGTAGTTCATGATGTATTGTGGTGGAACATGCATCGAAGCTAAGAATAGAATATTTTTTTCTGAAAACTTTTTGTGGTAAAATAGTAGGATTCTTATAGATATAAGGTTAGCAGGTCTGCAAATTTATCATGGTTTGTTGATCCTTCTGGGATGTGTGTCATGATTGTATTCATAGACGTATGCACAATTGATGACAGTTTCCTACACTCAATAATAAAAACTATGTCACTGAGTTGGCTCCTGAGCAAGGGTACCCAGTCATGTAACCTCTAAAAATAGCCTTATGAAACACCAGGTACCATAAGAAGAAAAGATAGAGAATATGTAACAACATTTAAAGTAAAACTCTTCTCCCAACCGATCAATACAGGTACCTGAAAGCGGCAAAGGACGAGGAGGAGGAGGAGGAGGAAAGAAAAAGACTCCCACACCGAAATCAGTCAACCTAAAGCAAGCGCCATACAACCTAAGAGATGGGGATGTCTTTGGTGTAGTGGTAAGTTAGAGGTTCTTTAAATGAACAGCGCGGTTTTTCACGGAGTAGTCCAAGTTAAGAATATTGTTATTGAGTATTTTGCATAAGATTCTTTAACATTTAACACAAGGGAGGTGTTTCACCAAGATAAGAAAGACTTTACGCGCGACTTTACGTTCGACTGGTACCCCTTCTTGTGCGTAATTGTTCACATTATTACGCGCATTTAGCGCAAGAACTGATACCAGTCGAATGTATAGTTGTGCGTAACTTTAAGAACGACTTGGTAAAACACCTCCCAGAACTGATACCAGCCGTTTTGAAGTCTTTCCGAACTTTTGCAAGATTTCTTGAAGTTCTTTTGTGACCAAATCTTTAGTCCTAACACTATTGTTACTCTGTCTATGACTGAAATATTCCCTACTTCAAAAGGAATTTAAATCCTTGCTGAATATCCATTAGATTTTTATACAAGGCACTAGCCATGAAAAAGCACAACACTGTATGGATTTTTCCTAGTTTCATGCCTAATCTTAGACAATAGAATCCCTGCATACTTCATTACTACAAAAAATAATTATTTGAAGAATACTAGTTCAAAACCACATGGTACTGTAGATACTGCCACTGTGTAAGAGCATATCAACATCTCCATCAGAATCACCTGCCCGTGTGTATATTCATTATCTGTTTATTTTCTTTCTTTTTATTTCATACTTTAGGACTTAAAAGATGACCCCTTCCAGAAGGATGACTTCACAACTGTTGAAGATGATTAACTGAAGGAAAGAAAGCAAGAAGAGGAGGAAGAAAAGAAGAGGATGAGACGTGATAGAAGAAACGCAGTTTCTCTCGGAGGAGGAGATATTAAGGAGAAGAAGAAGAGGCAAGAAGTGGGACTGACCATAAAAGTTGATAACTTTAGATGACAAGATACAAAATATTGTATTTAATTGATGGACAGTGTTCGATACCCTGAAATTGTTCTGTTACGAACTATATGTAAGGATGGAGAGAAGAAGAAGAGGCAAAACGGCAGACTGACCATAAAAGTTGATAACTTTAGATGACAAGATACAAATTATTGTGCTTGATGGACAATATTCGGTGCCCTGAAAATACCCTGTAACTAGCAACATGTCTATGTATATTTTATGTGAGGATAGAGACGAGAAGTAGGGGCAAGAAGGTGGACTGACCATAAAAGTTGGCAACTTTAGATGACAAGATACAAAATATTGTGCTTAATTGATGGACAACATTTGATGAAGTAGTAATGACAATGAGACATTTTTATGTAGCGCATAACACAATCATGACAAAGTCCCAAACAGAGAAATGTGAAAGAAGTTAGGGGAACTGAGATTATCGCTAAGGTTTGAGTCCTTTGTAAAGACCCATCTGTTCCCCACTTCTTTGTCGTGACAAGAATAACTAAATCGTACCACTTCTGGGAGTTCCGTGACTGAAAGATGAATCTGTGAGACATTATTCTGAGTAATTGAGCATCATGAGTGCCCAGCTGAGGCGAAGAGATGTGTTATTAGGTTACTGTAACTTGCATATGTACATGTTACGCGAGGATACAGAGAATGATGGAGAAGATGAAAAGAGAAGAAAATGAAGAAGAAGGAAGGCACCAAAAGAGAAGAAATTGAAGATGTAAAAATGCAGAGATATTATTGTAGAAATTTTACTTTTACTTTAGGAGGAGAGAGAAAAAAAAGACCATTATCAGTATTTCTGGAGAGATAGGCTTGCAAATGAACAATATGGTCATGTAATCAGCTGGTGATAAAAAAAGAAATTGGCAAGATTTGAGCGACAGAAGGTGTATAAGTAAGGACATCACGCAAACACATAAAACTTCTCTTCTGTAGTCGCTTTTCTTCCATTGAACAGTCAAATTATATCTTTATATCAAAACCTGTTATATCAGGGCTAAAATACAATAAGATACATAGAGATGGGACCAGGAAAACTACTGTGTTATGACGAGATCTCGTTTTATCAGTGCTCTATATAACGAGGTTGGACTGTATACTCTAATTTGTTTTCCTGCTGCAGTTCACCCAAGAATAGTTCAATTATTACATCAATTGCCATTACAAATACTGTTAAATTATTGTTATTATTATTATTATCATCATCATTATTATTATTGTTATGGAGCTGGTAAATGCAATTAAGTAGAATTGTGTTCCATGGTAAAATAGAAATACATCTTCGAAGATGGTTATTCTTTCAGAGTATTACAACTCCAAAGTACTAAAGTACTTTTTACTTCACTAGTCAACCTTTGGGCTGCTGATTTTACACCAATGTATGTGTGTAACTATAGTGCAGTAGCCATGCCAAACATGAATTTCCCTATTAGTAATCAAAGTTTGATGAATCATGTGTCTTATTCCTTTATAAACAATTTTTTGACAAGATTAAATCTTTTCTTATATTGTATTGTTTATGGTAGTAGATTGCATTTTCATCTATTGTTATCTATATTCAATAATGAAGATTCATCAGATTATATTTGACATTTTGTAACAGTAACTGTTTGTGACCTTGTGGAACAAATTTGACATCATGGTAAATAGGGTATGTACAATACATATTGTGATTGTCATGCAAGACTTTGGGCATATGGCATGACCAACCATTGCGCTATAAGGTTTGCCTTTTTCACAATCAGATGTACAAGTGCATGCACGGTGAATTTCATCATGACATAGACAATATACGCGTGAAATGTAAGTGATATCTAGTGATGTCTGTTGTATATGTTATGAGATTTCTGTTCTTTATGTTAAAATAGATTGTGCACTTTCTATTGTTGCGCCAGTTCAGGGGCCTGTAACATAAAAGATGCAATCAAACTTACAACAAATATTGATTGTAAGTCTATGGTAAAACATGTATCATAGATATACGACTCCACAAATCTATTTTAATCTTTCGTATAGATATACATGTATTCCTCTCAGCCTATTGCCTGAGTAAAACAATCCTGCACTTGGGATAATTTAGATATTTGTTGTGTACATAACCAAGTATAGTGCATGATAAACCATGCACTATAGAATATGGATATTACCATAGAGTGGAATGGTAATAAATAATAATAATAATAATAGAAATAATAGATGCAATTTATATAGCGCACGTATCCACTCTGCTGAGAGATCAAGGCGATTTACATTATTATTACCCTGGCTTTAGCCTGGCAGCCATTCGTGGCGCACTTGGCATTTCAAGGCATAAATATCCCTGCCAGGTACCCATTCACCTCACCTGGGTTGAGTGCAGCACATTAATAAATATGCTCCACGAGGATTCAAAGGATAGAAAGACAAATGCAATGAGATCATTAATATGCATCATTTTTCTCTCTAAAGACTATTAAGAACANTCAAAGATTCCAGAGCCTGGTCAATGCTGGTATGATTTCAACGACTCCTCAGTGCAACCGATACGGGATAGTGCCCTCCAGAGGCAGTTCCAAGGAAGGGAGAGTGCATACATGTTGCTATATAGACGAAAGACCATGCCTCGACCAAAAGAAGGTAATCAAACTCCTATATCTTGGGAAATGAAAGTTTTTAGTGCATGTTTTCTTGGGCTCAGTAATGTATGTTAGTTGCTACCTTCCTCTCCCTAAGTTATTCTAGAATCGTTTGACTCTTCTGAACAAAGCTGTAACATTCTAAATGGTATATGAGGCCAAAAGTAATAATTTGCTAGTCGGCAGTATGTATGCATGCACAAAACCAATTGAAAAACTTGCACGCATTCAAAAAGCAAAGCAAGGAGCATAACCTGGTTTTACTTTCCGTGTGTTGATCACGAACGTGAAGTTTATTTGCTTCTAACTTTAACTAGTAATCCGTATCATGAGGGATAAAGGTAATTAGGGTTAATTCTATGAACCCATGTGGTATACGAATTATATTGTTTGACCACCGATACCTTATAAATAGAATATCAGGCCAAAATTAACTGACTTTTCCCTAACAAATGGCACAAAAATCGTTATTTTGTATTTATTCCTTTGTTTCCTTCCTAATTTGTATTTGCTAGCATTCAACAATGCCTACCATCAGATGCCTGCGTGGTTGATGGCAGAGATAGAAACAGCAAACCAAGAACTGGAGAAACAAAGGTATGTGAAAAAGTAGAATTTACATCATGTGGTATTAATTGAAAGTTGATATAGAAATTTCTCTAGCACTTCAGTGATGTTAAACATACAAAATTACAAATCAGAGCTTGTTGAATAGGACAAAGGAATTACCTACAAAATTTGAATTGATTGGATCATCGATGAAGTTTAAAAAGAACTTATGAGATGATGACCATATGATATTGATGGTATGAATGAAATGTTAATTCCAATTATTCACATTTATGTCATGTTTCAGAAAGGAATCTGATCGTTCTATCAACTAAGTTAAACTCGGCATACCATACTCTTATCGTGTCAGTATACATGGTTATCTCGATCTTGATTTGTAGTATTATTGATAATATTGGTGATATGAATGATATGGTGAAATCTAACTCATTACATTTATGTTCTGTTTCAGAGAGGAATATGATCGTTTCATCAACTCAGTTGAACTCAGCGTACTCCTGTCATGCCAGTGTACATGGTCCGGAGGAGCGTTGCAACTAACATCACAGGAAGAACTCATTAAGATCATCATCGTTTTGTAGTATTATTGAGTATATTGATGATATGTCTGGAATAAGATGATGGAAATCTAATTCTTCCAATTTATATAATGTTTCAGAGAGGAATATGATCGGTTCATCAACTCAGTTGAACTCAGCGTACTCCTGTCATGCCAGTGTACATGGTCTGGAGGAGCCTTGCAGCTTACGTCACAGGAAGAACTCATCAAGATCACCCTCGACAGGAGGAAAACAGTTGCTCATCTCATGGAATGCATCAAAGAACAAGTAAGAATTGCAAGGAGTTTGAAAAAAACCATGATTGTACCAGTTGAGTTTTGACTTACAAAAGGTTTCATGCCTCTGAAGCGTGTACATGTAATACACGTACTAATCGTCGCTATTTGTATATTGCTGAAGTCTCTATCTTGGCATGGTGCTTGTGTCACAAATGAAATAAAATTTTAAATTTTTTCTCAGGGCATCATTTTAACGACTATCAGCAGCAGGTTGCCATGCCACGGGCCTGTAACATAAAAGAGATGCAATTAATCTTGCAATTAATTGCCTCTCTATGGTAGACATTTTGTCATAGACTTACGATAACTATTTCTTGTAAGTTTAATTGCATCTTTTATGTTACAGGCTCCAGAACTGTTATCGGCTCGTAGCTGCTATTATGCCATTGCTTAAAATGCACAATCTTTATCTGTGTCCGACACTGATATTTTGTGGTTTTACTCCAGTTTAATATTAATAATAATAATAATAATTGAATTTATATAGCGCTTTTTCCAGAGGATACAAAGCGCTGATGAAGGGCAAAGGCCACTATTACTATTCATATAAACAAGGATAAAGCAATAACAAGCAATTTCAAGAATGTTGCATACTAGCAATGCCACAAAAGTGTCACGTCCGTTTTGCAAAAAAAGATGAATCTCTTGACAACTATTCATTGATATTTATTGAAATTCAATATATATGAACCAGATGTTGACTCATGCATCAAATTTCAAGGAATTTCTTTAGCATTTGCACTCGCAGGTAGCATAACAGGTATGACACAGCCTTGGAATTGCCCATTTATGCAAGGTGAACAGACATGCATAATCTATGAAATTGCAAATTGCTGTAATTTATTGTTCTTTTATACAGGTGCCTGAGTTTGCCTCTCATAATGAGTGCCTTCATATTGCCAAAGAGCTTCCTGCTGGCTTTCATTTATTTGATTGTCTTACTGGTAAGAAAATCATTTTATCTTATCATTTCAATCTTTTCCACCAACTTTTGAGTGATTGTTATACTATTGGGCAAAGCTGAAAAAAAAATTTGAATTACATCCTAAAAGTTTTAAAGGATAATTATGATGGAATTGATTTGCATGATAAACAGGTTTCCATTGATAACTTTCTGTGAAGTATGAGATTTTCTTCCATATGATGTGGATTAGGTCCAGGGCTGCCAAGTCTCCTGGATTCTGCAGGAGACTCCTGGAAATGGGCCACAATAAATGCATGTTTTTGAGCAATCTCCTGGATTATGGAAACATTGATGCCATTAGGTTGTGTGCATTTAATAGACATCTACTGGATTTCTTCCACAATCTCCCTGATTGTTGCTGTTAAATGTTGGTAGCTCTGTAGGTCACAAAAAAGCACCTCTGACAATATTAGTTTATGCATTGTGATCATATGATTATGTGGACTAAACATGTACAGTACAAGATAGGAATAAAAAAAAAAGAAAAAAAAAGAAATGGTTGCATGAAGCAATTGGTCCTATTATTAGTCCTAGGACGATTGTTTGGTTTATCTTTTATTATGAAATAATCTTTATGATATAATTGTAACCATCATGAATATCTGTACTTTGCGATATTATCAACAATAATTTTAAAGGAAAACATTATATATATCTTGTCATCGTTCTGCAATCAAACAAAAAATTTACTATCCAGGTACGTACTGCATCTGAACTACATGACAGGTTGCTCACTGTTAAGTTGTTCTTGTCCCTTTTCTTTGACAGAGAGTCCAGACAAGAGCCTGCAAGATTGCTATGTAGTAGATAAGAGCTATGTCTTCTTGTGGGATGGGAAACAGGTAAGGTACAAGGTGGTTTGAAATCATGGTCTTTATTGTGAGATTGCCTTTTGGAATCCATCTTCATGCACTTGATTTGAAGTGATAATTTGTTGAGCTGCAAACCTTGATGCACAGGTTTTTTTTTCACGCAGTTTTGATATCAAAGGTTTAAGATTGATTTCTGGAAATCCTGCCTCTGCAAAGAAAATTAAACGAATGATGTAGGCAGATTAAATGCTTATTACCGCTTACCGAACAACTAATGTAATCCAAATCAGACCAAAATACCATTCATTCACTCTCATTCTGTGAAATCTGCACCTGACCGGTTGTGCTCAATCGCGAGCTATGTACTTGATGAGTGTGTAAGCAGCTACATGCACGTACATGAAAACAGTACTGTAATAGATTTGTAAAAAAAAAAACAGCATTTGAACTTAACATATTTTTATTTTCATCTCAATATATCATTTTGAGCAACAGTTGTAGCAATTTTTTCCACACAACCTTCATTTTCACAGGTTGATGGTAGCACTATCCTTGTGGGTCCTGCCAGTGAGCCAATTCTACTCATCCTAACATACAACACCCCTACACCCCTTACCACCGGTCCTAATACCCCTTCCACTGGTCCCGCATCACCCTGCACCCCTTTGGAGACACCCCATGGGTTCCCCAAAGACACCAGGATCTCTGAGCTACGATGCATGGTGTCTGACATCACTGGCATCCCTCGGCATCAGCTGAGGCTGAGTAGGGTGAAGACGACATCGGTGGTGATACCGTCAGATGAGGACGGGAGGACGCTGGTGCAGCTAGGCTTCTCTGATGGGGATAAACTGGTGGTGGAATCCACCGGCAAGGATAGGTGAGAGATATCTGTCGATGATGATGGTGGTGGTGATGATGATGGTCGACGATGACGATCACAGGGATGATGATGGTGGTGGTGGAGATAGTGATGATGATGATGATGATGATGATGATGATGATGATGATGATGATGATGGTGATGATGATGATGATGATGATGATGATGATGATGTCGACGATGACGATCACAGGGATGATGATGGTGGTGGTGGTGATGGTGATGATGGTGATGATGATGATGACAAGGATGATGATGATGATGATGATGATGCTTATGATGATGATGACGATGATGTTGATGTTGATGATGATGATGATGATGATGAATGGGATGATGAGATGATGATGATGATGATGATGATGATGATGATGATGATGATGATGGCAATGATGATAATTATGATGGTGTTGAAAAGGATGATGATGATGGTGTAATGATGATGATGATGATGCAGATGCTGATAATGATGATGATGACGATAATGAAGGTGATAATGATAATAATGGGGGTAATGATGATGATAAGTTGGATGATGATGGTGGTGGAAGTGGTTATGATCATGATGGTGATGATGAAGTTTATCTATTCTTATTCCAAAATGTTCTTTATTCTCTTCAGTCCCAGGTCATCAAGATCCTCCCTAGCTCTCCAAGAAGCTGATAAACAGAATAATTTTCTGAGATTAGCAATTGAGAACAGATGTGTGGATCCTAATGCTGATGGTGATTGGCCCGTTACGCATGTTAACATTACCAAAGATAAGGTATATGTGCAGTCAGATCATACAGCTCATTATGCTGTGGAGTCTCATTCAAAAGCGGCTGTTATGCCCTGGGTCATTGGGACCAGAGAAATTATGTATTTATATATATGCAGTGTGCTATTTTTATGACTCATAATGCCGTGCGGCCTCATTGAGTTTTACGGTTTTTAACTCATCTTGTCATCTTGTCATCTTGTCATCTTTGAATAAATAAGTAGAATGAATATTGAAATTTGCAAATTAAGGCAATTATCTGATAGAATGCATTTGGATTGGATCAGGCAAACCATGTTGTTATAGAGATTGGGGGATGATGTGGGGATTTTCTGTATCAGAGAATCACAACTCAAACGATACACAATACTATGATAGAGATGAATAGAAATGTTTATCTCTGATGGGTTTAAGTTTTCTGAAAACCTTAATTTTTTAGATACAGGTGTGTAATCTGGATATTTTCAAGATGGGGAATCATTAAGAATGTCAGTACAGTGAAGCATTGTTCTGATTCATTTTCAGGGTTTTATTTGATTTCCAATAATTAGCGATGACACATGTATTTGTAATTTACATATTCTTGTTCGCAATGTTGTATTGTCTTAATGTATCTTCCTCCTGTCACTCACGTATCCACTACCATTTCTCACCTTCCAGCTTGTATCAGAACTGAAGCAAATCATCATCAATTCACTTGGTCTCTATGGCAACAAGAGGCCCAAGGAGGGATGCAGGCTGAGGGTCAGCGATGATGCCATGGGACTCCTTGCTCCATGTAAGCTAGTGATGAATGCAATAGAGATGATGAGGAGGTGGTGGAGGAGGAGGAGGAGGAAGAGATGGAAAAAGTGGTAATGGTTGTAGTAGTGGCGATAATCGTGATGGTTGTCGATGATGATGATAATAATGATGGTGGTGGTGGTTATGATGATGATGATGATGATGATGATGATGATGATGATGATGATGATGAGGATGATGAGGATGATGAGGATGATGAGAATGATGATGATGATGATGATGATGATGATGATGATGATGATGATGATGATGAGGATGAGGATGATGATGATGATCTGTCTCTTATACACATCTAGATGTGTATAAGAGACAGGTCCAGACAAGAGCCTGCAAGATTGCTATGTAGTAGATAAGAGCTATGTCTTCTTGTGGGATGGGAAACAGGTAAGGTACAAGGTGGTTTGAAATCATGGTCTTTATTGTGAGATTGCCTTTTGGAATCCATCTTCATGCACTTGATTTGAAGTGATAATTTGTTGAGCTGCAAACCTTGATGCACAGGTTTTTTTTTCACGCAGTTTTGATATCAAAGGTTTAAGATTGATTTCTGGAAATCCTGCCTCTGCAAAGAAAATTAAACGAATGATGTAGGCAGATTAAATGCTTATTACCGCTTACCGAACAACTAATGTAATCCAAATCAGACCAAAATACCATTCATTCACTCTCATTCTGTGAAATCTGCACCTGACCGGTTGTGCTCAATCGCGAGCTATGTACTTGATGAGTGTGTAAGCAGCTACATGCACGTACATGAAAACAGTACTGTAATAGATTTGTAAAAAAAAAAACAG
>BQKZ01012329.1:24043-35719 GCA_036244855.1 Temnopleurus reevesii | reverse complement strand
CATCGGCATACGAACTACACTCGCAGAAGGTAGGATGTTCACATTGATAATTTTATAGGTTTTCCCCTCTTAATTGGAGTTAATTCTATAAGCTGTGTGACGTGAACTGTATTTCTTTAAAACACAATATGCCGAACCGTAATTTCGAACTTAAATAATAAATTATGTCTCCAAGCATTTCCAGATCAGACCTCGTCCCACGTATTGTCTTTTGTGTATTGTGGCTTGACTAATTAGTGTAACGTTGTCGTTAGATAAAGTTGTAACTGTAACTTACGTGAGGTATGTCTGTAACTGTGATTATTGTTAGGGCACCATTGTTGGGAGGTGCGAATTCGGGAAGAAAGTTCTGTTGGGCCATCTATTTTAGTTTCAGGTTATATAGACCTGAGCTATGTTCTAAAATAAAAAGCAACAAACAAACAATTTGATCCACAAAATTTAAAAAAAAAACATAATTTTTCCAATATTTTTCTCAAATTTTTTTATTTTTGATCTTTCCTATTTCTCCTTATTTTTCGTCTTCTTCTAATTCTACTTCTTTTACTTTTTAATTTTCTTCTTCTCTCTCTTCTCCTTTTTGTTGATTCTTCATCTTGTAACGGGATCCAGTGTACAAACAGGAATAATAAGAAATCAGACAGGAATTACGAACAAAAACACTTTTAATCTGGCAACAAACAAACTCCAGCACAACGATATGTCACTTAGCGAGAAGACTCCATTTTCGCCACACCGATCTCCGTCGATCGCCCACCGATATCAAGATCGATTTTCACACGATCCTTACACTCTTCTCCTTCTTGGAGCTTCTTTTTCTTTTTTCCATCCTCTGGTTCTTGATGAATATTTTAAAGAGTCTTTTTCGTTTTTGACTTTCCTAAGTGTAGCTCAGACTTTAGATTATTTTCACTGTCATCATTTTCATCATAAAATATTTGTTTCAGATTGTAATCATCTAGTGCCTGTACCCACACAGTTGAATCTCATAATTATCTTTCCGGATTGATAAAGCGTACAGGAGAGAAAAAGGATGACTTTGTCAGCCACGGCGATTGAGTTTGTACCAGGGAAATTCTGGAATGGATTACCAGAAAAAACAGTTAGCATTCAGGTAAGTCAATTTAGCATTCAGGTTCACATGGGAAATATATTACTGGGAAGTCGTCATGTTAAAGTTTAGATCATACAACAGAAATTCCTCACAGAGGTAAAAATGAAAAAGCAAGTATTTCCTACAGTACTTTTTCCATAGACATGATAAGGAGGAACCCCGACTTGTTAATAGCATATTCATACACCTAGAGATTCCTTATTTAGCTCCCCTTATGCGGATCTCTTTATCCTTCAGATACACACTTGCACAGATTTTGCCTACTTTGCATAAATTGTTTACTGAAAATGCAAAAATTTCATGCATGATCATAAACCATTTCAGAATGTTAGCAGCTCTCATGGACATGTTTTAAGGTGCCAAGATGAAGTAATATAATTAATATAATGTTTGTTATTTTAATTATCATTAATCATGTTATTCCTGAACAGGAGTCCAAACACATGGTGGAACTGAAAGAAATCCTGTACCAACTGAGTATCAACCCAGGGTCATTTGGAGACTGTATGTACTCGCTTTCAGATATCCTCACAAAGTCCATTAGTGAGGATTGGCAACTAGATGAAGTAGCAGATGTTATATTTGAACAGGTATGTTATTTGAAAATATTAGCTAATGGTTATCATTAAAGTCTATTTTTGTTTAGTTCTAAGTGGTAAAATATTGAGTATCAACTTAGGGTGGTTTGCAGACTGTATGTACTCGCTCTCGCTCTCAAATATCCTCACAAAGGAGAATTGGTAACTTGATGAAGTAGCAGATGTTACATTTGAACAGGTATGTCACTTGATAATTAGTCCTAGGTCTCAATTTTTGTTCAGTTCTTGGTAAAATATTGAGTATCAACTGAGGATTGTTTGCAGACTTCATGCATTCACTCACTGATATCCTTATAAAGTCCATTAGGGAGGATTGGCAACTAGACGAGGTAGCAGATGTTATATTTGAACAGATATGTCACTTGATTAGGTCTCAATTTTTGTTTATTTCTTGGTAAAATATTGAGTATTAACCAAGGGTTGTTTGCAGACTTCATGGATTCACCCTTAGATATCCTCACAAAGTCCATCAGGGAGGATAAACGTAGCGTTTATTTTTGAAGCAGTATTTATTTTTTGAACATGTGTGTCACTTGTGATAAAGTGGAGTTTTGTTATAACATGACCCTAAGAACCAGAGAAATTACCCTTTATTCATCAAAATTATTTGTTGTAGCAGATTCAAAAATAGAATACAAAGAAAGATATTTGACCATGATGGTGTTTCACCAAGAAAAAGAAGACTTTAAAAACGTCCGTTTTTGTGTTTAATGATTGATAATTATTACACATATGGAGTAGAAAACCTGTGTATACCAGTCATTCTTAAAGTTGTTCATGGGGTCTTTTGTATAACTTGGTGACACACCACCCAGGAATGTCACTTTATTATTACAATTTTGCCTTATCAGGCCCTTGCTACATGCAGTTTTCACTGTGTGGAAAAGGTTTTGGAATTTGATTGTATATCCCAACAAAACGCAATCCAGCACATGTGGTTTAGTATGATGATGTATAATCACAAATCTATTGATGGGATGCAAGATAGATACTAAAGAGAATAAATTTGAATATTGTCTGCAGTCTTGTCTACTTTAGAGGCCAAAGATCTGGATTTTTTTTTAAACAATGAAATAGTATACAAAATAATGTAAATATGATTTTACCCCTGTTGATAAATGGATGGGTATATTCAACTCATATTCTGAATTACCCATATCACCTCTCTCTCTCTCTCTCTCTCTAATGTTTGGATTTTGTTTTATTTTTAGTCTATTATGGAGCCAAACTTCACCTACACAGGAGCCAGGATGATCGATCATCTTTTTAGAAGCTTACCCAATCCTCCTGGCAGAAAACACATCCGAGCACTTGTCAATCAAAGGTACGTAACCTTTGGGCTTAGTTTTGGTTATTGTTTTTCTTTGATTTATATTCCAGAGTTTCCCATCTTCTTAATTTCCATTAGCAAATTGCAGTTGATTCTTTTTTATTTTTTTTAATTAGGTAGTGTCTTATTTAAGAAAAGCAGTGTAGTCCCATTCAAGCCGTGTAGGCCTGTTCTACCAGGGAGCCCTACTGCACAATGTATACATTACAATCATTGGTATAACAAAAAAATATAACATAGACAAATAAATAACACTTAAAACAGATACAGATTAAAATACAATAACCACGATAACACGGCTGGGATGACACAAAAATAACAATAGAAGAAAGAGAACAAGAGGGGCAAAGGGAGATGAAATAAAAGTACATAATACACAGATGATACTAAACTGAAGAAACCAGATGTCGAGATAAACTGCGTTTAAAAGTAACTAGTGAAGTAGAACTTTTAAGTGGTACGGGGAGTTTGTTAAATAATTCACTTACGGTGTACGAAAAAGAACATTTTTTGAACTCGGTTCTGGGATTGGATGAATACAATTGAAACGACGACGCTGATCTGGTAGAATAAGGGTTAGGATTTTCGGGTAGAATGTGTTTAAGAAATGCAGTGGCATATCCATTTAAAATCTTGTACATTAGGACAGCGTAATTATAATCCAGTCTTTTATCAATGGGATGTATCTTTCAACGTATCATGCATTACTTGCACTGGTGTGTAATAGTCTGCATTCAGAACCAAACGACAATACTTATTTTGACATTTCTGAAGTCTGTTTACGTCTCTTTTTGTGAGTGACCCCCAAACAGTTGAACAGTAGTCGATGTGAGGTAGAATTAGAATAAAACATAAATTACAAAGTTTTGTTAAACAATGCTTACCGGTAATTCTTCGCACACACATATTTGAGTTCATGAAACGGGTGATTCCGATGACGTTGATAAGTCTGTAACTTTTCAAAGTTTCATCCGGCTAGCGTAGACGCGTTCGCGTATCCTGTATTTTTTTTTATTTCACAGTGACATTCTGACTTTGTTTTCGCTCCCTGGTAGAACCCCTGCTGCTGATTCGGTGGTTGCAGTTGATGTCGGTTGAGCTCACCTCGACTCCTAGCTTCGTCTGACACAAGTCACGGATGACACCATCGGTGTTCTCGTTGTCGTTGTTGGCCTCTCCCTCGGGTATCCCGGCAAACATCAAACAATTCCTTCTTGTGTATTGCTCTGAGTCATCTACCCTTCCTTTCAGGTTCTCGACCTCCTTTTCGAGTGCCTCGATGCGGTCCCTTGTGGTGTCAGCGTCAAAGTCAAAAGACCTTCTGACCTCCTCGCACAGCGATTCGAATATTTCGTGCTAGAGCTTACTCTTTATGTTGTTTGACACTGCCAATCAAGAGTCATTATTTCATGCCCGTCTTGTTAGAGGTGCAGATTTTGCACCAATGACAGTGCTCTAATCAATTTGCAACTGATTTGTAGTTGATTTACAAACAGTAGAAACTTTTTAGCAACGCCCCCAGTTTAGTGGCTGTAGGTTATCAAACATTTTCCGCAATTTATTCTCTCCATTCTGATGCCATTGTGTGTTTATTGGTTCATACAGAGCAAAGGATGTCGTTGTGAGAAGGGAGGAAATGGCGACGGACCCTGCACAACAGAAACGGTTGCATGGAGTCACTATGTTCATGGCAGAACTCTTCATGAACATGGAGGTAAGAACTCTCCTCCTCATGAACATGAAGGAAACATGTATTTTCTATAAATTATTTCTTTTACAAGCCAAACAAATGAATAAATCATATAAGTAAGCCTAATGGATGATATTAAACTATAATGTCATGTGTACTATAAGGTTGATATCATAACAATCATTATCATCAAGGAGATGAAAGTGACAATGAAGATGAATAAAATTATATTGCTCGAAATAAGTTTGATGATGATGATGATGATGATGGTGATGATGATAATGATTATAATGATGTTGGAGAAGATGATGATGATGATGATGATGATAATGATGAAAATGGTTAAGATGATGCTATATGATACCTGTTCAAAACTTCTTCCTATTCTATAGATCGTAGGAGCAGATGGCACCCTTCAGAAGATCCGAGTATACAGAGTGGCGCTTCAAGAACTCTTCCAATCACTTACCGATAATGCCTCAGAATCAAATCTCAAATGACTTGGTAACATCTTCAAGGTATGATTGTAGTTTTTCTGACACTTTGAGGTCGTTAATTGTTGCAATGAAGTTGCACTTGATCGCAAGTTGCAGTTGATCGGTACGCGCCAGTCAAAATCATTGTTTCATGCGCGTCTTGTTAAATGTGCACACCCGGTGCGAATGAAAATGCGCGTTACAATTTGCAAAGTTGCAGTTGATTTGCAGTTGATTTTGAGCAACACCCCCTTAAAACGTCACAAGAGAAAGGATTTAGAGCTACATGTATAGATAGGTGTTATCAGTTCATTCTATTGTATGAGCTCAGATTTTGGTGGTGATATTATTTTTGCGATTTGCAGTCTCCTATAAGCAAAATTTTTAACTCTGTATGTGGCACATTCGTACATGTATGTGTATAAACACTGTCAATAATATGAAAGTTACAACACGCCAATGTGTCGATCTGGTCCGAAAACATCTGGGCCCGATTGCTCGAAATGGTCTTATCTATCCTCTTCTTGCTGAGACGTCTTGACTTCTTGTGCCACCCTCGTAACATAGACATTAGCGTTAAGAGATTAGCGCAAGAACTTAAGACGCCTTAGCATGAAGAGGATAGCTAAGACTATTTCGTGCAATTGGCCCCTGGATGCTAATATATTGGGTTATACATGATTTGCTACCAAAAATGTGACAGCTACATATATTATAGACGTCATTACTTTTTTTCTCAAAATGGAGGGTGCTTTTCAATAATTTTCTGACAATGGGTGCATTTGGCACCAGTTTATCTTTACTGCTCAGATTCTAAAAGGAGGTTGATTCACACCCTGTCAATTGATAGCCATGCCCATTTCCTCAGAGGGGATGCATTTTATATTTTTTCTGACAAGGGGGTACGTTCCTTAGGCACCATTTCTACCTTCTTCATCCCTTAGGTTGTGTAGCTCAGATTCTAAAAGGAGGTTCATTCCCACCCTGNTATTGCTCCTGCTTTTCCTACCATCTTATTGTGCTTAGTTTCTCATTGACAAGGATATTGTCATAAAAAATTGTCATAAAAGGTGATTTTTCTACCTGCATGCATGAATGTTGCTACATTCTTTTCATCCAGTAATTCTGATCTCATTGAAAATTAAGAAAAAAGACACTGGACAACTTCTTCATTTGAACTTTCACTAAAGCTCCAGCAGACAATATATAGGGACCTTGCTGTTATTCAGCATACAGGTGCATGAATGACACCTGTAATTCTGTGAAGAGTAACTACTGGAGCCATTGCCCACTGTACAGCTTTCACTGGGATTTTCTTGTTAATTGTCTGATGTTCTTCTACATTTCCATTTTGGTTCTACTGTAAATATAGTCATTATAATTTGTTAGAATTACCATTATATTTAAAGATATAGAATAGTATTGGTCAAGATGCAAAAATTTATGTGAAATGAGCCGATGTATAAACTGCTTTACTTGCATAAATATAAATGTACGATATTGGGAGAAGATTTTCGCACGTATTCTGGCTTATTTCCGTTCGAAATTGCCAATCAACCGTTATTCCTATGGAGTGCTAGA
This sequence comes from Temnopleurus reevesii, assembly GCA_036244855.1. Classification (NCBI taxonomy): domain Eukaryota; kingdom Metazoa; phylum Echinodermata; class Echinoidea; order Temnopleuroida; family Temnopleuridae; genus Temnopleurus; species Temnopleurus reevesii. The sequence goes on along the minus strand of BQKZ01012329.1, from coordinate 28,929 downwards.
TGAATGGACCGTCAGCCAAAACGGGCAAAGTGACTGGAGCCTATGGTGGTATTGTGTTTGGAGTGTGAATTCGCAATCATTTTGCCCATGAGGCAATGTACTGTGGAAGAGAGCGACATGTGACTTCATGTTTGTCTCGCGATGATTTAGCCATTTCTTGGTCGATATTATTCAAACAAACTATGAACATGCTCTAATTTGCTATCGAAAAACTGCATTATGGTAAAAAATTTTGCCACAGCAAAATTGATTATCTGAACCGCCATCTCTGACAAAACTGATGTGTATGTTTAAAATGGTTTTTTTTCTTTGCTTATTTTGTTTCCTAAATACAGTTAGCAGGCAAGACGATAGAGGACTATGACAGATCCCAGAGCAATAGTGAATCATCAGAGCTTATCAACAAGATCTTCAACGATGGTAGAAATTACATTGTCAATGGTCAAGTTGACAGGTAAATGGAGGGGCGCGTGACACAAAAATGTTACTCCATTTTTGGCAAAAATGAGGCTTGGGTATCAAAATGTTCAGAAATTGTTTCTTATCCACAAAACAAATCAGCGTTGAATGTATATCTTAATGAAACAAATTGTCTTTTTAAATTCTATTTGGAGATGAAAGGCTGAGCAATTTGGATCAAATTCTTTGAAAGCATTTTTCTCATATAAGAGTAATGTGCATCTTGTAATGTAGTAGAATTCTTGCTCTATTGACTTTAAGCACCTGTGCAAGTACATGTATTAAGTGTTATGTAGATATATACCTTCTTGCTTAGTAAACCAGAGTGCTTATTGGGAAGAGTTTTTTTGCATTACTAGCAGATCCCAGGTTTATGTGGAAAAAATCTGGTGTAGGAGATGCAGGGTGTACAGATTTTAGTCAACTTCATTTCAAATATTTTTTATGCATGTCTGCTTATGAATTACAATATAGCATACATGAGTGAAATATGGAAAGTAGTCAATGATCAGGTTTTAGCGGATTGACAACATGCAGTGCACGTCAGAATATTTTGCTACTTGTGATTGCTATAAATGCTCAGAACAAAGGATATGGTCCAGCTATCTCTCTGGTATCTCATTGCGCTCAGCTTTATAATGATATCAGGTAAGCAAATACTTTAGAAGTACATAGGAGAATGTATAGAAAGTATGCAGCGTCAATTTGACCTTGATTTTGTCATTTTACAGGTTAATCAGAGAACAATGGCTAAAGTTGATTGAATTCAGAGCCTCAGACTGGGGACGAAGGCCGTTCAAAGGTCAGAGGTCGCATTACGAAGAGTTGGGCCCTGCAGGAGCAGCGGGGATGAATGGTGCTGGGGGAGACATGTTCACAGTGAGTTGTTTCATTTTAATGATTATTATACAACTTATTCAGATGCAATGTGCTGGAAAATCCCATATTGATGTGAGTTGAATACAGTTGGATGCAGTTATAGGGAGGTCCTTTAGACATGGAAATCACCTTACACTACAAGAATTAATGAACTGGACATGTGATCATAAAAAAGAGGATTCAAATTACAGCACATCTAGCTTTTTTTTGCTACACTTGAAAGATTGGCTCTCAGATATAGATGTACGTATCTTATGCAAGATCGTGTTGCACCTATGAACATTCTAAGATGTGCTAAAATTGATTTTCTTATGTACATTGCAATTTCCAGGACCAACTGTTAGTAATGAGCAATCTTTTTTCAGTTCCATACTTTCTTTTATGTTGTTCCTTTCTTAATGCCTTGTGATTGTAGACTTAACAAGTAAAAATGTCAAAGAATTCTAAAGTGAATTCCACATACCAACATTTCAAAATTCAATTTAGATTTTTTTTGTTTTTTTTTGTTTCTATGTAGAATGTTCCCACATTTTATNTTCAATTTGCAACTGATTTGTAGTTGATTTACAAACAGTAGAAACTTTTTAGCAACGCCCCCAGTTTAGTGGCTGTAGGTTATCAAACATTTTCCGCAATTTATTCTCTCCATTCTGATGCCATTGTGTGTTTATTGGTTCATACAGAGCAAAGGATGTCGTTGTGAGAAGGGAGGAAATGGCCACAGACCCTGCACAACAGAAGCGGTTGCATGGAGTCACTATGTTCATGGCTGAACTCTTCATGAACATGGAGGTAGGAACTCTCCTCATACCTGTCAATATTGAACAATTTGTAATCAGGACACTTTTACGGGAGGGGTTACGCCAACATTATACAGTTTCATGTTTTTTTTTTTTCTTGTGAGGCCAGTCATGATGACAGTTTTTTTTTTTTTTTTTTACAAAATCACAGGGTTGTTTTTTTTTTTTTTTGGGGGGGGGGGGGGGCATATTTTTGTAATATCCAGACGCTGTTCTGAATTAAAAAATCCCAATCTGGACTTGCACTGAATATCTGGACAACCCGATTACATTTTGACATGTTACAGCTAAGCTGTCGCGTTTAGCTATATTAGATCAGACATGTGTTTTATTTCTTGCCTCTTAGTCCTAGAACATTGCCTATCATAATTATGTTATAATGTTGTATTTGCTATTACATGTACTTGTAAATGTGGAATAAATAAATGAATACCGGTAGATAAATCATAAAAGTCAGCCTAATGGATAATGGTAATGTAGATATTACAACAATCATTATTATCAAGGGGATGATAATGACAATGAAGATGAAACAAGTAATATTGCTTGAAATAAGTTTGATGATGATGATGATGATGATGATGATGATGATGATGATGATGATCGGGATCATGGTGATCATGCTGAAAATGGTTAGGATGATGTAACATATAGTTGGATGATTATGACGCTTGTTGAATACTTCTTTTTCACATCATATTCCTATTTTTTAGATCATCGGAGCAGACGGCACCCTTCAGAAGATCCGGGTATACAGAGTGGCGCTTCAAGAACTCTTCCAATCACTTACCGATAATGCCTCAGAATCAAATCTCAAATGTCTTGGTAACATCTTCAAGGTATGATTGTAGTTTTTCTGACACTTTGAGGTCTTTAATTGTTGCAATGAAGTTGCACTTGATCGCAAGTTGGAGTCGATCAGAACATGCCAATCAAAATCATTGTTTCATGCTCGTCTTGTAAGAAGCGCGCTTCATGCAAGAATGAAAATGCATGTTACAATTTGCATCTGATATGCAATTTATTTGCAATTGCGATCAATTGCAACTTTTAAAAACACCCCCTATGTTAGACTATGAATACTCATAGCATGTTAAATCAGAGAAAAACTTATATTTGTTGGACATTGTTGATTGTTTCCAATGTTCACTGTATTGACCTTATACAGGTTGTAATTAGAATGCGTGTGCATGTCGAAGATTATCCATATTTGTTACTGTGGCCAACAGCCAACATGCCTTCGAAAAAGTACTGCAGCAGAGATGAAAGCATTATTGCTCCTGCTTTTCCTACCATCTTATTGTGCTTAGTTTCTCATTGACAAGGATATTGTCATAAAAAATTGTCATAAAAGGTGATTTTTCTACCTGCATGCATGAATGTTGCTACATTCTTTTCATCCAGTAATTCTGATCTCATTGAAAATTAAGACACTGGATAACTTCTTAATATGAACTTTCACAATAGCTCTAGCAGACAAGAGTTAGTGACCTTCCTGTTATTCAACATACAGGTGCATGTGTGACACCTGTATGTTTCTTCAGACTAACTATCAGGTTACTATCAGGAAAGATCATTTTGGAGCTACTGCCCGTTGTAAAGGTTGAACTCCAAAGAACTACTGTAATAATCTGTTAGAACTACCATTCAATTTAGTATAATTTTTCTTTGCTTGTTTTGTTTCCTCAATGCAGCTAGCTGGCAAGACGATAGAGGACTATGACAGATCCCAGAGCAACAGTGAATCATCCGAGCTGATCAACAAGATCTTCAACGATGGTAGAAATTACATCGTCAATGGTCAAGTTGACAGGTAAATGGAGGTGATAGTGATGCAAAAATGTAACCTTATTTTTGCAAAGATGAGGTTTTGGTATCGAAAAATTCAGGAAAATGTTAGTTTTCCAACAATTGAAATGACGTCAAATGTATCATATCATAATGAAACAAATGATCTTTTTAAATGCTCTTTTGAAATAAAAGGCTGAACCATTTAGATTGAAGTCGTTGAATGCATTTTCCTCATAATGCCCAGATTGGAGTAGTTTCTTTTTGTCACTGACCTTGTGAAATGCAGTAGTATTCTTATTCCATTGACTTTGAGCAAGTGTGTAGGTATTAAGTGTCATTTAGATGTTACAGGCCTTTTATACCATTGTGTTTAGCAGACCAGAGTGCTTTTTTGTTAGAGTATTGATTGCAGTACCAGCATATTCAAGGTTTTATTCCAAAAAATAATTCATTTAAAATAGTCTGGAGTTTGGGATGGAAGGGATAAAGCTTTTGGTCAACTCCATTTTAAATATCGTTTAATGCATTTCTGTCCATTATTACAAGAGAGCATATGAGTGAAATATGAAAAATATCATGTGATTGTGTTTTAGATTGTCAGCACACAGTGGCACACAGTGCAAGTCAGAATATTTTGCTACCTGTGATTACTATAAATGCTCAGAACAAAGGATATGGCCCAGCTATCTCTGCGTTATCTCATTGTACTCGGCTTTATAATGGTATCAGATAAGCAAATACTTTAGACGTACATAGGATAAGTTTTAAAAAACAGGCCGGTTTCAACTCTTTTCAGTCCGTGGCCCCATGACTCTGGAATAGTCTCCCCGCATCTCTCCGCAATACCAAATCACTCAACCTTTTCAAGAAACACCTCAAAACCCATCTTTATAATTCCTAATGTAGCTGAATGTATGTATTTTTAAGCAGCGCTTTGTATCCTCTGGAAAAAGCGCT
>BQKZ01012327.1:0-13708 GCA_036244855.1 Temnopleurus reevesii | reverse complement strand
GGTTGAATCTCCCATAATCTGACGAAAAGAGAAAGCTGACTAAACCGTTGTCATCATGATATACAAAAAGGCAATTTATCCCCTCCCAATACCCCCTTATCCCCGCTTGAATGGAGGCACTTAGTGAGAAAAAAAATCGAAAGTGAAAACAAAAGATGGCGCACAAGCGTTGCGAAATCTCAACATAGGTGTGCGAATTAAACGCCAATTTTCGAGTCTAATTGATTGTATAGTGGACATCTTTTGTGATGATGTTTGTAGCGATTACAGGTTTGAAACAGGAATCGGAGGGGGGTTTTCACCAGTGAGTATAGCCACTGATTTGTTACTTTAAGCCAATCAGATGGGAGTATTTCGGTAGCTTATAATGGAAAGTGAGCAACGAAGCTGTTCTTGTACCGCCGTATGGTAGCACCATGCACTTGCCACGTTCCTCACAAAAAGATGCGGCATCTTTTGGTGATTATGGAGAAATATGGAGGTGAGAGTTTAAAGGTGACGTCAGGTCGATTCTAATGACTAATTCTAGTTTAGTAATGACAGGAAATGAATGTTCACCAAAATGAACACATTTTTCCTGAAAACTATAAAATTACAAAACCTTAAAACCTTTTAACAGAATAAAGAGCTGCCGAAATGAAATAAGTAGAAATATAACACTTTAAAGTCCATTTTCCTTCGAAAAATGCACATTTGTAAAGGTAATTATTTTGAAGTTTTAAAAAAGATAAATAACTGTAGACTTGAAGTCTGTAGACGATTAGAATTTTAGATCGTTTGAATTTTCATTTCAAATATACCTGCACGTGATCAGGATCTACAGAACTTAAACTTTATTCCTTTCTGTATACTGTACGATAAACGTTTGATTTGTCATTAACATACTGTTATTATGATTGAAATACTATGTTTGATATCAATTCATTCTTATTAATTTCATTAATGAATGATGTCAATAATCATCAAAACGTTTGATTTGCAAATGAACTTCTGACAATAGGTTTTTTAATCAACTTTTTTGAAGGTAAGTAATTTAGGAATCATTCTGGCAGTTGTGACTTCTCTATTATAATTTGTCAGACTTCATAATACTCCGTAATTCCGAAACTATTGATAAATGGGAATGATTTATGGGTCACTATCCATGAAAGCTCACTTCCGTCTTTTTTTTTTGTGACAACTCATCTTATTCATCACACCATTTTCTTCCATTTTTCTCACCTGGCTGCTCTCAAAAGACTCTAATGTTTTCGCAGATGCTGAGAAGTAGGTTTTGGGGGCAGAGTGTCGGCGAAATAAAAACCAGGTTTATAGAACATTCGACGAGCGGACAAAATGAAATGTTTCCCGACACACTCCCCCAACAAAATCATTTTCACATACCATCCCCGAAAATACCTTGATTAAACCCTTCTCACAATGGAAATGTTGTTTTAACAATCCAGCCGCGCCTTTGGAATAACTTGCAAAACACATTACCGCGTTTTCGCAAGCTTTAACATGGCACTAAAGCGTGTTCTGTGCACCGTAAATACCAGCAGACGATGCGATAGTGATGGATGAGAAAATCTGACGGGGATTTTGCCGCCAAAAATCCGTTTCAAGAACAGAGGCTGGGAGGAGGGGTCTGGTTCGAGAGGATTTTGGAGTTGTTTTGGGAGCTTTGAGGGTAAGCCTTTTCGGAAGATAAAGTGATGGGGTAGACTCCGGGAGATGTTCTCCGTGAACTTGATGGAGGATGAAATGAACGGGGGGGGGGGCGGTTTCAAATTCAAATTTCAGATATATTTTATTTCAACCGATCATTTAAAAACAATAGTACCAAACATACATAACATACATACAAATCAAACATAAATATACATGCGAATCAAAGCAAATCATAAAACGAAAAAGAGACGTTGGGATTTAAAACAAAAAAAACATTGCTTGAGACAGTATTTTAATTTTTAAAAAATACATTGTATGATATTGAACACAAAATCAACAGGGTACATAAAAGGAATTTTTGTTCTGTAAAGCAGTATATTCGAATATTTATGATTGAATTGACAAGATCCAAGCATACTGTGTACATTAACGAATGAATGGATTAATGAATGAAAAGAGGCTAAGCAAATTGGTAATGTAAATGATGCTGCTGATCATGTTATGATAGCTTTTCCTTGATTTAAAAAAAATAATAATTTACATTTCGTGCATCTGATTTCGCATAGAATGCACATGGTGCATACGGGATTTTAGTGAACTTGAATGATCGAATTGCACAATTGTTTGAGAGCAGTAAAAATTGGATGTAAAAACCTGTAATATTAATATCAATAAAAAAAATAACACGATATAAACTATTTCCGAAATGTTAAGTCGAACGCAGACAATAGATCCGTAAGCCGTCTATACAACTGTGCGGACACAACAATAACAAGCCGATTCCGATTCCAATATTGTTACAAAGCAGCATAGAATTTGCGTTCGACTTAATTTTTCGAAAAATAGTTTATATCGTGTTAAATATAGGATTTTTCGGCCAAATTCACAGGATTTTCATTTGAATCAATACTTTTTGCATTTGAATTAGCGTAGATTGTTTTTGCCGTGCAAATTGTCATTCAATTTTTTTGTTTTTTCATCACATTTGCGACGTTTGTCGAATATTTGTGAGGTCTTATCATTCGATTGAGAAACGAGTCAGTTAGCATTCAAAATANCAATGACAATGATAATAACAATAAATTAGCTCCATCATATTCAAAGATTGCAAAAAGCGTTTTCAAATCCATACCAACAAACCATGGCAACTTGGTCAGAGAGAAATTGAATGGCCACTATAGGTTACTAATTTGAATACCAATCTAATTTGAATACCTATCTCCCTGAATTGAAATTCTTTGATAAGTTAAAGGAGTAATGTAAAGTCAAACTATATAAAGGACACGAAACCATACGACAACCGAGTTTACAAAAAAATCTATCGAATTTGTCTATTCATATGTTGAATTGAATGCAACTTTGGCGAAATTGGCCGAAAGAAAAACTTGTTTTCTTCTTTGGTTCTTGCTAGAATGAGAAGAAGGTCACGAAGTTACAGGCAAAAAAAATATTTATCTTCATTTCTCCGAAAACTCTAAATGTCATTTAATCATCAAAATTTACATTTTATTGATACCATGATATTTTATTGCACAAATGATTTAGGAATTCACTTCATTTAAAAACCAAATTCAGTCAATAATGGATGTCATGATTTGACCTCCACCAAAAAGGTTATTTAGCTTTCTTTCCCTGAAAATTCTAAATGTATATTAGTTATCGAATATAGACTCCAATTGACGATCTAGTTTCATTTAATGTTGCATGCATTTGCATGGTATTTGAATTAGTAATAGATTTTTTATAGCCCTCTTTATTGATGTCTTCTTTATCTTCTTTTCATGTCTTCTTTTCCTGCTCTACTATTTTGTATCTGTATTCAATTGTTGTTCTTGCTGTGCTTTTCATGTATGCATGTTTATTGTACACAGGGCGTGCTTGAAAAGCAGTTTTTTACAACTGAATGCACCTACCCTGTTTTTTTTTTTAAGAGGACTGTAATGAATGATTTAAAAGAAGACTATAATAAATCAAAATAATAAATATGCGATAGTTATGATCATTTATTGCATTGCATAAATGATTTAGAAATTCACTTCATTTAGAAATTATATGTCATATTTGGGACCTACCCATTCCCCAGTCCTGCCCTGCCATTTCATCATGTTCATCGGAAACTTGTACTTCATGCGACGTTGTTATTCCCCTCCCCCCGTCGTTGCCATGGTTACTGCTGGATTTAAGAATATTCCTGAAAGATTTTCGAAGCAGAATTTTCACAGGTGTGAACAAATCTGGAGATGGAAATCCCTTCGATAACAAACGCGTCGAACGTGACGATATGAAGAATTTGATGCGTATTCTCAAAATATATTCCCTTTTAGAAGTTTGAATTTCCTTTTTAAACACACACACAAGAACAGTGGTTTTAAAGGAACAGTAAATAATAATAATAATAATAGATGCAATTTATATAGCGCACGTATCCACTCTGCTGAGTGCTCAAGGCGCTTTACATTATTATTACCCTGGATTTAGCCCGGCAGCCATTCAGGGCTTGGCATTTCAAAGAATAAATATTCCTGCCAGGTACCCATTCACTTCACCTGGGTTGAGTGCAGCACAATGTGGATGAATTTTTTGCTGAAGGAAATTGACGCCATGAGTAGGATTCGAACCTACGACCCTCTAGTTGAAAGGCGAGAATCACGACCACTACTCCACGACGCCTCCTTTCAAGCTGACACATAAACTATCTGTCATAATTCTTTTCTTGCCTTCTATCAGTATAAAACGTAGGTAAGTGGGATTAGAATGGGATCGAAGAACCTTGTTTATTGTTATCAGCTTTTAAACTGAAAACTGGAAGTTATGGATTCGGATTCTTCTTTCTACCTTGGGGCCCAGAATCTTAAGTCCCCCCCCCCCCCGAGCAAATTTTTCATCCGTGCTCTCGCGAAGACAATGAAATCCCGACATAGCAACAAGCAACGATTTACAGGGCATCCTAGTGCAATGCTTGCTTGTTAATTTTACATAAGAACACATATCAATGGAATTGTATCTAGATTCAAGCAACAGTACCCTTTGGCTCCCGTCACTTCGTGAAAACACGGATGAATTATACAACGGAAAACAATAATACCTTTATATACATTATCAAATTATAAAAACAAGTGAACAAGTAATAATTGTAGGGGGTTTCTGCTTCGATTACTTTTCCATCCTGCCCATTGTTTAGATATTTCCCGTGATATATCATAAATCGTGAATATAAAGAGTGAGTAAAAAAGAATGTCCCCTAACTTTGAAGCAGTCTTGTTCAAAATATGACATTATTATCCCTGGTTTGATGGTATATCTTCCTAACGAACATTTTTGTTCCAGTTTACACAAGAGATGATTTTTTTTCTTTCTGAAGATGTAAAGTCTTACTTGCGCCAAGTGACTAGATGAAGTGCTATATCACGATAAACCATCAAATCCAAGACAATCATTTCATATTTTGAGCTTCAAAGTTAGCGGACATTTTGTTTTACTCACTCAGTATATTAAAAAGTAGTTGCAAGTTCACTAACCTGCCTAATATTTCCATCCTTGTCTTTATCGATTTCTCTAGAAAATTAAATTAGACGTCGAAAACAATATATGTATATGCAACATTATGACTTCAACATTAATTTATGTATTTGTTCATTTACCACTTCCGTTTGACGAGATATTGATGCGAGATGAGATCGATTTTAAAACAGTCCTACTCAATAATATGTATTCTCTGGTTCATGATTAATTGTCAGTAACCTTCGCTGCTTACATGGGTCCTAAGCATGATAATTTCAGATCAAAATTGTGTTGGTTCTAGGAACATGTCACCCAACTGGAAATATGTTTTGATGATAATTCTTTATGATGGAAAAACAGTATTATGATATTGTTGTTGCCGCTGATGGTGAAAACGATGAGGAGGAAGAGGAGGAGGAGGATGAGAAAAAGGGAGAAGGATGATTGATTATGGTGATGCCGATGGCGGTGGTGATGATGATGATAATGGTGGTGATGATGATGATGATGGTGTTGGTGGTGGTGGGATGTTGATGGTGGCAGTGGTGGTGACGATGATGATGTCGATGATGGTGGTGATGATGATGATGATGATGATGGTGGTGGTGGTGATGATGGTGATGATGACCATGATGATGATGGTGAGGATGATAATGATGATGATGATGATGATGATGATGATGGTGCCAGTGGTGGTGATGATGATGTCGATGATGGTGGTGATGATGATGTCGATGATGGTGATGATGATGATGATGATGATGGTGGTGGTGATGACGATAAAGATGGTTGTGGCGATGGTTATGTCGATTATGGTGATGACCATGATGAATGAGGTGGTGCATGATGATAGTGATGGTGATGATGATGATGGTGGTGATAGTGATGGTGATGGTGGTGGGGTGTTGATGAGGGCAGAGATGGTGATGATGATGATGATGATGATGATGATGATGATGATGATGATGATGGTGATGATGATTATGATGATGGTGATGACGATGGTGATGATGATGGTGTTAGTGGTGGTGGTGGTGATGGTGAAGGTGGTGGTGGTGTTGGTGGTGTTGGTGGTGGTGTAGGTGATGATGATGATGATGAGGAGGAGGAGGATGATGATGACGATGATGATGGTGGTGGTGGTGGTGGTGATGATAATGATGATGATGGTGATGGTGGTGATGATGACAATGATGATTATGATGATGACGACGATGATGATGATGGTGATGATGATGATGATGATGATGATGATGATGATGATGATGATGATAGTGGTGGTGGTGATGACGATAAAGATGATAATGTTCGTGGTGGTGATGGTTATGTCGGCTATGGTGATGATGATGGTTGCCTCTGCCGTGGGGTCCTAGAGAGAGAGAGGTGAGGGAGAGAGAGAGAGAGAGAAAGAGAGAGAGAGTGAGTGAGGTAGAATGGGGAGGGGAAGGGGGAGAGAGGAAGGGGGAGATAATGATGATGGGAGGGAGAGAATGTCAGACAGAGGAAAATAACCGATTTCATAGTCGGACCTCTTATTTATCATCAATACACATCGTCTTTGTTTCGATATAGAAATATAGTTTTTATTTGATTCAATAATTTACACGGAAACATCATCAACGCTTCAATGAATCAATTCATTGATCTGCTCTCATTTCCATAATTCCTTAGCTAGTGCCCCGGTTACATAGGGCTTAAAATTACGTAGAAAATTATAATGAAAGTGAATTATAGTCTGATGGAATGGAGGGGTCCATTGAAAATCAGAGCTTATAGCGTGCAGGCCTTCAAAACAAAAGCGAGACAAAACAAAGCTTATAATATAAGCTTGAAAATCAATACATTGATTAAAGTATAGATATTTACGTATATGGACAAGAATAAAATTAATTTCGTATTGTGGAGCTGAGGACATATTCTTATTATCATATTTATAAATGATCACGATAATTATAATGATAAGTCCTATTCCTTTGCATTAAAACTGTCTATTATTATAATAGACAGTTTTAATTTTTTGGTGTAATACCAATAGTGATATCCGGAACAGTTCAGTGAAAATTGCTCACTCCTCTTTTCGCTGATCCGTGAATAATTGTTGTCACCTTCAATCTTTGCGTTTGATCTTTTCAACCGAGGAACGTCGAAATCGAATCGATAGCTGTTGTATTGATGAGCGTACCTGGGAGAAAAATGTTCCTTGTTTTTTTTTCATCTTCCTTCAAATATTTGAGAAAAATTGAGACATGCATGTTTGTTGGATACAAATGCGCAATAATGTGTAAAAGTGGTACAGTATTGGGCGAAATTTAACGATTTTTTCCCCCTCAATAGTTGGCGAAAAATGTTCTCAGCAAAGTAACATACATGTTCCTTTCACAGTGTCATTTTACTCATTCTAGAGTGTATTTCAGAGTGTATAAAGAAGTGAATAGAGACGAGATATAGAGTGGAGAGGGAGGAGGAGGATGAAGAGGAGAAGAAAGAGTAGGGGAGCAGAATATCAAGAGAGAGTGATGGATTTGATTGGAAACGAAAATAAACTAACTGAAACTGAAACTGAAGCTGATGGGGAGGAGGAGGAGGAGGGAGAAAGGAGGGAAGAGAAGGACAAGGGGGAGGAGGAGGATGGAAGGGTGTGACGGAGAATGTAGAGGATGACGAAGATCAGATGGTGGGGTATGTGGAGGAGGAAGAATGGAATGGGGAGAAGGAGAGGGAGAAGGGGTTGAAGAAAGGGTTAAGGAAAAGGACTCGTATACTGAGGAGGAGGAAGAGGAGGAGAAGAGAAGGTGGAAGGCGGAAAAGATGGAGAAAGAAGAGAAGAGGGAGGTGAAACAGAAGATGAATCTGCAGAAAGGAGGACAAGATACTGAGAACGAGGTGATTATAGAGTGGAGGAGGAGGAGGAGGAGGAGGAGGAAGAGAAAAGATGACATTTTTATGACGGAAATAAAAACAAACAAACAAACAAAATGAGGGAAAGATATTGAGAGCGAGATAAGAGTAAAGTGGGAGGAGGAGGTGGAGGATGAGAAAAGATGATGGAGAAAGATGAGTAGAAGAACTATGAGTACAAGAACTATTCTAAAATAGAAATAAACATCATCTAAGATTTATATAAATAATACAAATCCTTCAATATAAACAACGTTTATGACCAAGCAGGAACGCATCATCAAAACGAATGTGTACATTACCGAGCCCCATCCAGCCAAAATAATTGCCCTACTCTCCAAATTGAAACGAACCCCAATGATTTCTGCCCCGTTACCTTGCATATACTCGAAATAGCATCTTTATGCGAGCTCCATCTGGACCGTAAAACACGAATTGATCATTTCTCGTATGTGTATATTGAATGGCCCAAGTTCAAGGTCGAGGCGAAATGGAGCAATCCTCATCCCCTTCCAGTTGAGGACTCTGTGTTCTGATAGCACCTGTTCCAATAGCACCCATCTCTGCAAATTTGCTTGTCCTGAACACACAGGGACTACACAACACTCAGCCTAGTCTTTACATAGGCTTACTCGCGGCTGCACCATTGTAGACTGCAGTATTTATATTAGCAATCGTTGCAAGAATCGAGTCTGTGACCCTTGGACTAGCCATGCAGAGAATCGCTGGCCCCGCGAATGCCTTTACTCACAAGGCGAAGTGACGTAATCTCGAGAGCGTAGTGATTGATCAATTCCTTCAGATAGGCCCGAATACAATGACAATGGCGAATGGCAATTCTGCGTCAGAATTGCCATTCGCCATTCGCCAATTTTGATGGCCGAAATAAAAAAAAATAAAAAACAAGTGTCGCGATCGTGTGAATAGAGGCCTCGTCGCTGACGCGTCTCGTAGTCTGGATGGCAGTCGTTTTCGTGTGAAACCGTTTACAGGGCTATGCAGCACAGGTTATTGCAGACAGCAAGAGGCCTCGACTAGAGGCTACACTCAACCATACTCCTCTGATCGCGCAATTAGTATGCGCGACCAGAGGGGAGGTTGAGTCCCCTTGTGTTCAGGGCGAGAGATATAGTTACAGATATGTGTGCTAGTAGTCCTCAACTCGACTTCCCTCAGTAGGGCTGAATCTGGAACGAGCATTATAACTGCGAGCAGAAGGGACACAGGTCTCGGATCAATCCCCGGTCACATAGGGCTCCGGAAGCAACACGATTCACCCCGACTCTTTGTTCTGAGGCAGTTAACTGTGAATTAACAAAGAGCCGTGTTGAATCGTGTTGCTTCCTGGGCTCTATGTGACCAAGGCTTTATAAGCAACGTCCATTCAAACATTCAAAATTGCGAGATGACACTTTTATCATGTGTAGAAATGAACGGGTGTTGCATCTGTTCAGTGAATTAAAAGGGAAGCTATTATCATTAGTGGCCATAGAACGATTGTAAAGTCTTGAAAGATATTATAAACTTTGTCCAAATCATTTGTCCCTTCTGCATGCCCATTAATAATGAAACTCATTATATACAAACGGAACGCCATTTACCGTGAGAAGAAGGCACAAAGGATTTTGGACAAAGGAAGCAACTTCATTCAAGCTTTCAAAATATACCTGGCCAGATACACACAAGGGAAATTTTTTCCTTCATATTGTGCAGAGCAATATCAAACAGATCTCGCACAGTGGATAGGTGAGGAAAACAATTTCTTTTGTGTTAACGAAGTTACTACAAAGGCTTTAATAAAATTATTTATTTTGTCCAAAACACTTTGTCCCTTATGATCACAGTGATGATGCCCTGAAAATGAAATGACGCACTTCTGCGTCACTTTTAAATTGAAGCTGTGTTAACTCTTGACTTACGTCGGTCTGCTTCAGGATTGATCTTGCAGTATTCATCTTCGAGCTAAAAAAAATGTTGACAGAATTTTTGTGAACATTTGAATAAAAATGTAATATGACACTGTTATATAACACTTTGTAGATCTTTTCAAGAAAATGCATAATCTTGTGTCATGCTTGAAGAAATGGATTCTTGTTATTTTGATAATAATGCATGTTACCTATATAGCGCACGTATCCACTCTTCTTCAAGGCGCTGTACATTATTATTACCCTGGCTTTAGCTCGTCGTCACAGTTAGTATTCCTGCTTGCTACTCTTTCACCTTACATGGGTTGAGTGGAGCACAATTGTGGATGAATCTTTTGCTGGACGTCATTATTGGAACTTGATCGAATCGTGAAAAGAATGTCTAATTTTGGAAAAGGTAATAAATTTGTGCAATTAAAGAGGAATTTTCTTCGGGACACCATACATCATATCATTAGCAGAATCGTGTAACCTCATTCGGCTTGACACACGACATATTACATGTGACATTGGTAAACCTCACTCTTAACATGTGAGGGTATTACCAGAAACAGTATTTTATTTTGGCGCCACCTCGTTTCTGCGTTTGATATGTAGTTTCTGCGTTTGACATGTAGTCAAACATAGACTTGTGGTTTAGTCGTTGTATCATCTTCTAAGAAATTGAAGAGCATTTAAGCGGTATATTCTTTGATTTACTTACTTTGATGGTATATTTTCTTGTTACACTTTTGCATAAATAGAACTCAAAAGCAAAAATTTATTGAAGTTTGGTGTAGATGTGGCACGACAAATTCGTTACATATTAAAATTGTAGCATAACGTGCGCATTCTGACAAATACTACTCAAGGCACATCAATTTATATAACAAAAAATAAATGAATTACGAAAGAATAGGCCTACTACAAATGAATTCCAAAATTTATTACAAAATCATATTCATTTTTACCAAACAATATATTAAGTATGACAAGCGTGAGGTTTACCAGGAATGGTTTATATACTCATTCATTTTGACCCATGATACACGTGACATAGGTGAACCTTACGGAGGGTATAACATAACTAAATAACGCCATGAGTGGGACTCGAACCTACGACCTTCTGGTTGAAAGACAAGAGTCCAAACCATGACACTACGATGCGTCCACAAATTAATTACAAAATGTAATTTCGATTGTTTTTAAGGGGCTGCTTGCCTACGAGTTCTCAACTTTTTTTTAGCAACCCCGGCATGCCTTTTAACGTTATAATTGTTTGTTTAACCTGTTGATTTTTATTTTGCCAAATAAATGTGCGAAATTATAAAACGAAAATTATTTTCACCAAAAGCGTGAAGAATACAAGGAATGGTTGGTATACTCATTTATTTTGACCCACGATAATAACACGTGATATAGGTAAACCTCATTGCCAACATGTGAGGGTATTAGCAGAAACAATGCTAGTCACAAAGTCTCTCTACACATAATAAAATATTAATTACAAATGTTGCGGTTTAGTTTCCAATGTCCTAATATCCATCAAAAGTTTTCACTTGCCAAAACCTGTATTTTTTAGGAGAGCAGTAACATAACTACTAATAAAGGTATCCCACTGCTGTAGATAAATCAAATGAATGAATGAATTAATTAATTAAATTAATAAATGAATGAATGAATGAGTAAATGAATAAATTAACGAGCAAATGGTTAAATTAATGAATAAAATACATGTAAATAAATGAATGTATCAATGGATAAATGGAATAAAATACCTGTTTCCTGATCCAACATTGGAGTTTCTTTTGAGCGGAGTATAATTCTATCTATCAAAAATGGGGAAAATTATTAATATGGAAACGTGCATATTTCCAATCAAAGTTCAACGTATGCATGAATCGGAACTATCTATTTTCCCCATTTCATTCATGCAAAATGGATGATGAAACAAACCAATGCGACAAAAATTATCTGAATTTGTTGTTATTCTTTTACTTCAAACGCACACAACGACGCGTCTTAACATTACAAACCTTTTACCTTTCATGGACTATTTGAAGACGGTATTTGAGAGCGGGTTGCAAACAGAAGTTTTCAAATTTCCATACGATATACCTTCACTGTCTTCTACTAATGTTAAAATAAATTGATTCTGAGAATGGAAAATATCTATGAATGCATCAATATACATCGCCACTACTGCGAATTAAAAAGTGCAAATACAACGAAATGAGGTCATTGCCTTTATGTATTGTTGCTATAAATGTGACTATATTCAGTCAAACTAATTAAAGCCAAACCAATCTAAAACATTCACTTATGAATGTGGTGTGCATATATTTCAGGCAATCAATTAAATTTTACTGCCTAAGTATATATCGTTCTTGTTTTCGATAAATGCCCTCACATGTTTCCAATGTGGTTTTCTCCTTCACGTTTAAACGTACGTGGAGATGTGGTTTTACTGGAAAATTTGTCAAAATCCAGAAATTTGAATTTACTAATACCGCCAAAGCAGTAAGTTAGAATAGTACACATATATATTTGAATCCTAAATACAACGATGAATTGATGATTTAGTATTACTTGAATATTTTGCTGAAATGACTTTACAACGCTTTTTATATTATGCCCCCCCCCCCCCCCCCCCCCCAAAAAAAAAAACACATCCAAAATTGGTGGATTATCCAATGGATTGATGCCATTGTTTTTAATAGGATCGGTAGGTTAAATTTTTTAATTAGTTTTTTAACAAATTTAGTGTCGAAAACTGGACTTATATAGGAAGCAGGGGAATGCCAACAAACAGTTGAAAAGGCTTCTTTTCAGGCTATAATATGCTTGTCTGAATCAGAACTAAAAAGACAATTAGGATGTTTAAACATTTAGACGGGTTTTCACGAAGTGTTGCATGAATACAAAGAAATCCTGACATAGCACCAATTCAACGGGCATCCTATCGAACAACGTGTTAATTCTATAGGACACGTTTCAATGGATTTGTAACGTCGTGAAAACCTGAACGATTAATATGAATGTTATGAAATGTTACCTTTCCACAAAAAAAAAATGATTCTATTGAAAAAGAGAAGGATAACATAATCGAGGTTATTGGTGTTTATAGTCAAATTCTTACTGTTTTCAAGTAATTTTACGCTTCTATCATTCAATATATCACGCATACACACCCCACGTTTTCTGCGCGAAAAGAAATTCACGAGATTGTTTTGAAAATAGTTTGAAATAAACAGAGAAAACCTACAATACTGTATGAAATCTGAAGCTAAGTGATCTCTGACGTCATCAGATGTATATCAATTGATGGGATTAACGCTTTCCATGGATATTATTGCTGTTTTCGCCCCACCTGTATTCATCTCAAGAGCGCAAATCATTGGCGTTAAAGTGAATCGCTTTCATGAGCCCTCTAAGGCCCCGGTCACATCGAGCCTCTGAAGCGACACGAGTCAACACGACTCTTTGCTAATTCACAGTTAACTGCCTCAGAACAAAGAGTCGTGTTGAATCGTGTTGCTTCCGGGGCCCTTTGTGACCGGGGCTTAATCTTCGACACTGAGCCGACATTGGTTGACACCAATTATTAGGATTATAAGAGGGTTTTAGAGCTTGTGGTTTGTCGATTTCGTCTTATCCTGCTTTTGATTCTCGGGATTTGTTGAAGTGGATGATAATTGAGAAATGTGACGGTGGCGAATTGAGATTGATGAGCACGAAAGTTAAGGCCTACT
>BQKZ01012326.1:1726-13082 GCA_036244855.1 Temnopleurus reevesii | reverse complement strand
TAGATTTAGGATTGTTTAATGTATAGATTAAAGAAGACTTGTATGTGTTAAGTTTTGTCTATTTACACGTAGACCTAGAGCGTTACCATGGTGATTCCTACATTTTGTAACCATGCCATCTGAATACTGTAAAATGGGTTTAACAAAGGACACTTGGGGGGGGGGGGGGGGGGGGTTGCAATATGGACACAATTTCGAACCGTAAAGGGGAAGTCCGTCCAAATATTACAATGACTGGAATTTGATCTGCAAATTGGCAACGTGGGGTATAGGTTAGGGGTACAACAGGGACAAAACTTGGATCCGTAAAGGGATTTCCACCCATCCAATATTTTAATTTAAAAAAAAGAGTAATGAGAATAAAAGAATGACAAAAAAATGGTTGGGGAAACTTCCATGTAGAACTTTGAAAGGGGAAGTCCGCCTGCCCACTATCTCAATGAAAGGAGACCGACTAAGGAATGATCATAATTGGTTAATAAGGAAATTGCCCTTGAAATTACACTCCTTTTTAAAATGATTACAATTTGCTCTGCAAAATAGCAACATGGGGTCAACAGGGAGAACACATATAAATTTAATGGGGAAGTTCTTCCACTATTTCAATGAAAGGAGAAAACCTTTTACATCATATTAAACAGAATGATCAAAATTGGTTGACTAATAAGGAAATAAGAGTATTTTTTCCTTTGTTGTAAATTATTAAAATTTGATCTGCAAATTGGCAACACAGGGGGGGGGGTGTGCAACATCAGGGACAAGACTAAAATCTTATAGTGGAAGTCCGTCCTACTATTTCAATGAAATTTCTTCTAACTGACACAGCGCAGGGGGGGGGGGTGTCAATATTTTGATGAAAGCAGGATATATTGGACAGCATATTACATGTAGAAACAGGAATTTTAAAAATTTGTTGAGGAATAAGGAAATTACACTCATTTACATTTTCTTGTAAATGATTGCAATATGATCAGTAAAGCAACAAAATTGACACGGATAACATCCTATGACTATATTTTGTCATTCATAGTGTACAATGGAATCATGTATCTTCTTCGATCTTATTCAAAGTTATTTTCGGAAAGTAAGAGCCATGAAAAGAGCTCTAAGTTTCCTATTTTTAGACTCGGAATACAATCCTATTAGTTAAAAACAATATTGACAATACAATATATACTTTTAACCTTTCAAGTCTGATCAAATATGACCTTATAGATTTGCCATTCTGTGCTGCATAATTATCCAGAGATGTTAACTGTTCCAGAATGGGCATGAGGTGTATTGTCATATGAATTCAACGCTTTCATGGCATTCCCCAAATTATTTGGATGCCCTCCACCGACTGGACAACCCTCTGAAAATGGCCCATTGTGATTTTTTTTCTTTTACTTTTGCTTTTCACCAAAATTGAAAAAAAATATCACAGTAAAAGCATCAATAGACATGTGAAATATGAACTGAAATGTCATTTTCAGACGTTATAAAGATTTTTACTCCATTTTGCAGGTCTTGTATGTATATTCTTTACAATATCTGTTCCAAAAATAAAAACAAATGGGAAAAAAAATCCTACTGATTTGTAGCAATTTTTGAAAAAAAGTCACTATTGGGCATTCAAACAGTTCTTTTTTTATAACTTTTGTTCAGCTGCTGTGTTATTCAAATCTTCATTTTGACCTCATGCTTATTCAGGAAAGGTTGGCATCCCTGCATGTATGTTGCCTGTGACATTTCAAGGAAATTTAAATGATCAAGGAATTACATGTATGTATCTGTCAGTTTCAATCCCCTTTTATTATTTTTTTCATTTGGTAGAGTATGATAGGATAAAAAATAGTGATGTTACTGTTCTGATGGTCCTCCTCCCCCCCCAAAAAAAATAATAAGAACAAAAACAATTTATTTTTTTTGCAACATATTGCTGTGCAATCTGAAGTTTTTTTTTTCCTTTATATTAAAAAAAAATCTTCACCTATTTTTTATAGTTGCGCCTTGAGTGTTGTTTTAAAAAAAGTGGATTTTGCACCATATAACTTGTATTCTTATTGTTATTCTTAATGTATATAAATCCATAATATAGTTTAGGCTATTTGGACTTCATCGGTCAATTTGTCCTATTTTCAGATGTTTTAAATTTGTTGGATTTTACTCCATATTCTAATGCAACACCCAAAGTCAATTTTACTCTATACAGCATTGCCAGTGAGAGCAATAAGTTTCCGATTTTGTTTCTCATTTAGTGAGAAATGATGATTCTGTGGAGCTGAAACCAGTATGTGCAGTATTAGCTACCTGTCCTCCATAATTCGCTGTTACTATGGAACTTGTATTAAAGGATATCTCAGGCCCAAAATAATAATTTGCTAGTTGGTAGTATACACAAACGAACACTCTTAGACATTCTATGACATTAAAAAGGGGTTTAATATTTTTAAAAATTTATTTTAAACAATACAGTTTATATTCATGACATAAAAAGGTTTTTGTTTTTTAAATTTCTAATTTCAAAGATTGAATGCTTCTAATATGGACAAAACCGGAAATATTTCATGACATTGAAAAGTGTTTAATCTTTAAAATATTAAATTCCAAAAATTGAATCTTTCTTGTATACACAAAGCCAACTCTCCTGAACATTCCATTACATTAAATAGGTGTTAGATTTTTTATTTATTCAAATTTGAAAATTGAATGTTTTGTATAGTACACAAAACAACGTCCCCTAAACATCCAATGACATTTAAAAGGTGGTTGGTCATTAATTTATTCAAATTTTAAAATTGAATGTTTTGCATATACTCAAAACCAACTCTCCTGAACATTCCATGACATTAAATAAGTGTTAAATCTTTAATTTATTCAAATTTTAAAATTGAATGTTTTGCATATTCTCAAAACCAACTCCACTAAACATCCAATGACAGTTAAATTGTGTTTGGTCTTTAATTTATTCAAATTTTAAAATTGAATGTTTCACACATACATAAAATCAACTCCGCTAAACATCCAATGAGATCGAAAAGATGTTTATTTGTTTTGTTTAATTCTGAAAATTTAATGTTTTTCATGTGTGCACAAAAAACAGCTCCCCTAAACATCCAATGAGATTAAAAAGATGTTTGTTTAGTTTGTAATTTATTCAAATGTGAAAATTTAATTTTTTTCATGTACACACACAAAAAAACAGCTCCTAAACATTCTATGACACCAAAAACATGTGAATTCTAACAATTGAACGTTTCTCAGAGAAATGCATGTGTTTAGAGACTGAGAGCTGCATGTACCAGTTGTAGTCTGCCAGAACAGACCCTTGGGTTTCGTTGCGTGCACACACAGAGAGTGATACAGGGTATGCATTGTGTGTCTGCATGCATTCCCCAAGGAGGGTAGAGCAATGCTGTATGTGTGTGATGTAGTCACACAATGCATACCCTGTAACATGCTCTGCGCACTCACACACCGAAAGTCTAGGGTTTGTGCTTTCAAACTAGTAGATACCATAGGGACAATTTCACCAATATTATTCACAGGAAATTTTCATTTTGATGTGGTCGAGGAGATTTGCTTGTTAATCTGTAGAATTAAAGCTCTGGTTAGCCATCGCCGATAATTCAAAGAGATTGAATGTGGATTTATCTGGATTTTGCTTAATTTTGCTATATTCAGTTGGATATTTTCAGCTTCTGAGCCAGTATATTCAGTTTTAACGAATCAGTAATTTACTCCAAATCATTTATCCTAATGTCGGATTAATCAAATTATAAAGTGGCTCT
Organism: Temnopleurus reevesii; assembly: GCA_036244855.1. NCBI lineage: Eukaryota > Metazoa > Echinodermata > Echinoidea > Temnopleuroida > Temnopleuridae > Temnopleurus > Temnopleurus reevesii. Next base: position 9,309 of record BQKZ01012326.1, on the reverse strand, counting down.
AGTTGTCTGGATAAACAGAAATCCACATTTTTTTTATTGGCACAAACAGCCTTAACTTTATAAGCAAACACCCTCACAGAATGTTTGCATAACTTTTTTTTTGCATTCTTTGTTGTCTTTTCATCAATCTAAATGTAATGGCAACTGTCAGAAAATCATAATTTGTGACAATATACATCTTTGCTATATATACATATAAATACATATATGTATATATATACACACACCATCATATTTTTATTCTCCAGTGGTTGGGGTTAGTCTGCTAGAACAGACCCTTGGGTTTCGTTGTGCGCATACACAGAGAGTGATACAGGGTATGCATTGTGTTGGGTTTCGTTGTGTGCATACACAGAGAGTGATGTGTGTCTGCATGCTGAGGATGGAGCAATGCTGTACTGTGTGTGATGTAGTCACACAATGCATACCCATCATGCTCTACGTACGCACACACCGAAAGTCTAGGGTTTGTGCCTTCAAACTAGGTTGGGGTGATGTCAATTATTGGGAAAATTGGAAATAAAGTAATAAAAAGGATGTTGATTTCTGATTGATACACATAGCATGCTGCAAAATATAATTTTTGGAAGTTATCGATTTACCAATTACACCTACATGTACAGCAAGATCATACTGATTCGAATATTTTTCAACGATAAAGCCTGTGATTTGCCGCAGATTTTGGGTGTTCTCTCCCCAAAAGTGATTCAGTTCGCAGTGAATAAAAAAGATTGATTTCTGATCAAATTCAGCATAGGGCAAAATATAATCTTTGGAAGTTATCGATTTACCAATTACACCTACAGCTAGATCACACTGATCTAAATATTCTTCAGCTGTATGATTTGTGTGATTTGCCGCAGATTTTGGTTTTCTCTCCCCAAAAGTGATTCAGTTCGCAGTGAATAAAAAAGGTTGATTTCTGATCAAATTCAGCATAGGGCAAAATATAATCTTTGGAAGTTATCGATTTACCAATTACACCTACAGCCAGATCACACTGATCTAAATATTCTTCAGCTGTATGATTTGTGTGATTTGCCGCAGATTTTGGTTTTCTCTCCCCAAAAGTGATTCAGTTCGCAGTGAATAAAAAAGGTTGATTTCTGATCAAATTCAGCATAGGGCAAAATATAATCTTTGGAAGTTATCGATTTACCAATTACACCTACAGCTAGATCATACTGATCCAAATATTCTTTACCTATAAATCCTGTGATTTGCCGCACATTTTGGTTTTCTCTATCCAAAAGAAAAACAGTTCCCAGAGAATAAGGAAAACAAGTTTGATTTCTGATCAAATTCAGCATGCGGCAAAATCGAATCTTTGGAAGTTATCGATTTACCAATTACACCTACACCCAGATCCTACTGATCAAAATACTCTTCACCTATAAAGCCTGCTATTTGCCGCAGACTTTGGTTTTCTCATCCCAAAAGTAATTCAATTATCAATTGAGGATGCATCAGAGTAGGCTGCAATGTGTTACAGTTATATGGAATGTAGACATTTCATCAGAGAAAAATCAACAAATTTTGTTCATTCATTTTGGGAATCTTGTATATTTAGCCTGCATATTTTTTTTTTATAAAGAATTCAGCATGGTATGTGCTATGAAATCAATTGAAAAAAGAATCACAGGGTTGATTCATGATCAATTTAGTATGCAGCAAAATATAATCTTTGGAAGTTATCGATTTACAAATTACACCTACAGCCAGATCACAATTCCAAATAATCTTCACCTTAAAATCCTGTGATTTGCCGCAGATTTTGGTGTACTCTCCCCAAAAGTGATTCAGTTCACAGAGAATTAAAAAAAAGAAGGTTGATTTCTGATCAAATTCAGCATGCTGCAAAAAATAATCTTTGGAAGTTATCGATTTACCAATACACCTATAGCCAGATCACACTGATCTAAGTATTCTTCAGCTGTATGAATTGTGTGATTTGCCGCAGAGTTTGGTGTTCTCTCCCCAAAAGTGATTCAGTTCGCAGTGAATAAAAAAGGTTGATTTCTGATCAAATTCATAATCTTTGGAAGTTATCGATTTACCAATTACACCTACAGCCAGATCATACTGATCCAAATATTCTTCAGCTGTATGAATTGTGTGATTTGCCGCAGATTTTGGTGTTCTCTCCCCAAAAGTAATTTGATTGGCAGAGAATTAAAAAAAAAGGTTGATTTCTAATCAAATTCATCATGCAGCAAAAAAATAATCTTTGGAAGTTATCGATTTACCAATACACCTATAGCCAGATCACACTGATCCAAATATTCTTCAGCTGTATGAATCGTGTGATTTGCCGCAGATTTTGGTTTTCTCTCCCCAAAAGTGATTCAGTTCGCAGTGAATAGAAAAGGTTGATTTCTGATCAAATTCAGCATAGGGCAAAATATAATCTTTGGAAGTTATCAATTTACCAATACACCTACAGCTAGATCATACTGATTCAAATATTCTCCACCGATAAATCCTGCGATTTGCCGCAGATTTTGGTTTTCTCTCCCCCAAAAGTAATTCGGTAAGCTCCGTTGCTATCTTTAGTATCCCCTGGGTTTTAGAATAAGCTCAAGTGGGAAATCCCCTCATTACCTCACCGCATATTAGACTTTGGTACCAGCCTTTTGTTCAGTTTAATATTAGGATTTCTGTAAATTACCTTTTTAGGGGTTCTATAATTAACTTTTTTAGGGACAAAGGGTTTTTAAGGGTGGGCATGTGTTGAAGTAAAACTTCTTAACAAAGCGAGCTATTTTAGTACCCAATATACATGTACCTGTTATTACCTCATTGCATATTAGACTTATAGACTTTGTTTGGTAGTTTAATTTTAGGAGTTCTGAAATGTTCTGTAAATTTGGGACAGAGAGCTTTGGAGGGTGGGCATGTGTTGAAATAAAACTTCTGAACAAGTGATGCTATTTTTATTACGAAGATACCCCTTCTACATGTACCTCGCTGCATACTAGACTTGGCTACCAGCCTTTTGTTATATAGTTTAATTTTAGAAGTACCGTAATTTACCTTTGTAGGGACAAAGAGTTTTTAAGGGTGGGTTGTATTGAAGTAAAACTTCTGAACAGTGCACGATATTTTAATACTCAAGATATCAATGAAATGCTTTATAATTTGGATATTTATAAAAAACAATAAATAAAAAAACGTTTGTGTCTACAAATAAGGTTGCAGCAAAGGCTGCTGTTTTTCATTTGTTTCAATTAACTTCTTTAGAAAATATCAAAAACTCAATAGATGTGAGTTCTGATTTCAAAGGAGTATAAATTTGTACATTGAAATGTTGATATTCAGTGATTATTGATTAGTTATTAATGGCATATAAATAGATTGATATGCCATGCCTTGGATTTGAACCAACGACCTTCAATTAGACATGTGACCTGACCACTAAACCATGTTTCTTGTACCTAGTCTTGTCAAAGCATTTCTGAATGCACCTCATGCACATACTGAAGGCCTATAAACTAGTCTTTTTCTGTGGTTTTATTTTCGCGAAATTCACGGTCTTGCCGAAAATGTTCACGCTGAATGATGAACATTTATACAAATACTGTCAAAAAGGTGAAAATAAATAACACCAGTGTGAACTGCTCCGAAATTGCAAAAGTATCTGCTTGCTTAAATATTAGCTCATTCAGTACTTTACGCTTTTATTGGTTTTAATGAGGTGGAGTGAGTCGTGATGAATTCATATGTGTACACTGTCAATAAAGTGAAAATAATAACACATGCGGCCAATATCAACTGATTAAAAAACATAGAAATATCTGTATGCTATTAAAAATATTGGCTTATCCAGTACTTTACGCTTTTATTGGGTATAATGAGGTAGACTGAATGTTCATGCACAATCACATGTGTACAAACAGTGTCAAAAACGTGAAGATACGCTAATGTCAACTGCTCTGAAGTCGCGAAAATATCTGCATGCTAAAATATTGGCTTATCCAGCACTAGATGCTTATATTGGTTTTAATGAGGTAGACTGAGGGGTAGACACTGATTTAATTTCCACCAGGAAACGGGTCGTTGAGGTTTGATGGTTTACGAAGATATGAAGCAATTGGAGGGTATTAAATGCATGCCTCTGCGATTGATTATTCTCTTAGTGGATGATCCTATACTGTAATTGTTTGAAAAGCTGTTGAAAGATTTGTGGTTCTCTCTTATCACTGTGAACAGAATGGACAAAGAAATTGGATGAAGTAAACAATACCCATTCAGGCCTTAAAGGTCCACTATTATGAAAATACAAGTTGATCTGTATTGATGTATTATACCATTATCAATACCCTTTTCAGTGAAAGAGGGCCCAAATGTGTTTCATACATTTTATAATATTTTTATAGGTGATTGCGCATTCCAATTCCCTTTCATTGGCAATCACCTGAATTGAAATCCCTGCATTGATCTACATATTTCCTTCTGTTATTTACAGAACCAGCTCTGAAACATGATCTAGAAAGGTGAACAAACTTGACTCTTGTGATTTCACAACACGATTGACATTTGAAAGAATGTTTTAGGGGCGTTCCCAACTAAGCCAACATAAAAGTGAAGAAAAAAATATTATAAAATATATGAAACACATGTGGACTCTCTTTCAGTGAAAAGGGTATTGATAATGGTATAATACATCAATACAGATCAACTTGTATTTTCATAATAGTAACCCTTTAAAAATAGCAGTCACAGAGTTAAAAAATGAATTCTCTGATATTTCAGAGAAGTAAGGATTTTTTTTTCCATTCTAAAGCTATTGTGATGGCTTGAACGAGAGTTGATTATCTTGTCCAGTTTCTTTGTCCATTCTGTTCATAGTGATAATAATATATAGCATTTAAACACGCCATCTCTCTAGTCACCTATTCAGAGGTGCGAGACAAATTATCTAATATTATTACCCGGCCAGAGCATAGCTGCCAAGTAGGCGCTTCTGCATTTAGAAGAATAAATTCCTGCCGGTACCCATTCACCTCACCTGGGTTGAGTGCAGCACACTACGGGTAAATTTCTTGCTGAAGGAAATTAACGCCCTGGGAGAGATTCGAACCACCGACCCTCTAGTTAAGAGGCGAGAGTCCGAACCACAGAGTACATTAACGCCACTATGAAATCAAAGGACAAAGAAACTTGACAAATGAAATTGCATTGTATGAATGAAGTAAAGAATTATCAAGAATCAAGAACAGAGAATGTGTTATACTTTCATTATGGCCCGAGCAAATAGAAGAAAGGAACTACCTGACCATTTAGCAGAATGAACTGGGAGGGAAATTTCTTTTGTTTTGTGTGCATCAGAGATAAGTGGGAGGGTATTAAATACATGCATTTGAGAGCTATGATTCTCTTAGTAGATGGTCCCACACTTTAATTGTTTGAATAATTGTTAGAAAATTAATATTGGTGGTTCACTTAGAAATGTTTCTTATACCAGCCCCAAAACCTGGGACATTTCACCATGATATCGCCATCTCACGGTGAGAGAATCTTCGGTCACTGGGGGGATGTGTGAGGTTTGATGCCCCAAGTGGGTAGTTTGAAAGCACAAACCCAAGACTTTCGGTGTGTGAGTGCGCAGAGCATGATACAGGGTATGCATTGTGTGACTACATCACACACATACAGCATTGCTCTATCCTCAGTCTAGGGGAGAGCATGCAGACACACAATGAGACACACAGTGCATACCCTGTATCACTCTCTGTGTATGTGCACAACGAAACCCAAGGCTCTGTTCTAGCAGACTATGAAGTGGGTGATCTCACTCTTTGATCATTTGAAAAGGTGATGAAAGATCTGTGAGATCACTAAGGAATAGTTTGTTTCATCCTTGTGAAATCGCACTATAAAAAGACTTCAAGCTTCCGCGTGATTTCTTAGTAGAATATAGGCAACTTGGAAGGACATTTCTTTTGTATGTCATCTAGACATTTGAAGATTTGAAGGGGGAGTAATTTATTTTGTCAAACTTCTTTGTCTTTCAATTTCATAGTGATTAGAATCAGTGGGAGGGTATCGAAAGCATGCTTTTGTGAGTTACATGTACATTGTGTAATGTCCCAAGTGGATGGTCCCACTTTTTAATTGTTTTAATAATTGTTAGAAATTAATATTGGTGGTTCACGAAGAAATGTTTTTCATATCAGCAAAAAAACCCTTGACATTTCATCATGAGATCGTCATCTCACGGTGAGAGAATCTAGCAAGCGTTCACACACGGACTGAGCTGGGGGATCCCCCGATCACTGGGGGATGTGCGAACATGTTATTTGTGAGGTTTGATGTCCCAAGTGGATGATCCCACTCTTCAATTGTTTGAAAAGGTGATGAAAGATTCGTGGTTCACCAGGCGTGGGTTTGTTTCAAATGCGTCAGCTTTCATGGCATGAGTATTTCTTTGTCCACAAAATGTCTTTTTCCCTTTTTAATATGTGTTTTTGGCACCCTTTCGGTCTTTTGTTGGAATATTTATTAGATGTCCATATGTCTACTGCTAGTAATGATAATAACAATAATAATAATAATTCTAATGATGATGAGGATAATGATGATAATGATAATGATGATAATAATTCGAAACATTCATATAGTGCTTTAGCAAGTCTACCATTCAGGAATTTCTTCACCTGGGTTGAGTGAACCACATAGTGGATAGATTTTTTTTTGCTGAAGGAAATTAATATGGTATATATTTGAAAGAAACTGAAATGAATAGATATCCTACCCTGAATACATATCTCCTTGAGAATTTCCCTGTCTGTATGTCTTGTTAGTTTCATTTTACTGTCGTGTTTGGCATTGAGGTCTGTAGCGCAGTTGCTATGGCAACCAAGAACATGATGTAAATGTAGAATTATTAGACATGTGGTCTGAGAGGTATTTTATGCAGCCCCACCCCCTCCCCCTCCAAAAAGAATTGTTTAGATGCCCTCAAACGATGACCCTGAAAATGGCCCGTCCTGAGCTTTTTTTTTTAATGTAAATTAATATTCATTCAAATTGAAAAATCACAGCAAAATTCTACATAAAGAAGTGGAATACTACTTGAAAAGTCATTTTCAGATAATAATTGGCTGTTCACTCCATTCCAATAGATTTTATGCAATCTCGGGACACAAAGGTTGTTCTTGACAACCCTAAAGCTTGACCGAGGCTTGCCTGACATAGCAACAAGTAATGTATGCAAAATGGATTCCAAGGATTGTAGCTCGATTGTCACTAACCGGTTCTAGGAATACCACATAACTACATTCGTAGGCAAGAAAATGTGACTGAATTTGAATCTATTAGTAAACCGGTCTTTTGTGCCAATTATGTTAATTAATTAATAAGAAAAAACTTTTTCTGACCAACTGACTCTATTCTCTCAGAAATAGCAAGGGCATCCAAATATTTGTTTTGCCTTACGGGGGACGGTATTCCGTTCCACTATATTATTCTCACAGTGTGTCTGAGTTGGGTAGAAATCTGTGAGTAAAAAATTTGGGGACAAAAATATTCGCTTTTACCAAAACTATACTTATCCATTAAGGGCATCTAATAATAATAATATA